>VDFB02000008.1:318625796-318905787 GCA_007258455.2 Sequoia sempervirens | reverse complement strand
GTAGATGATAGAGGGTATAAGGGTTATAGGTAAAGGGTAGAGGGGAGAGAGATACAATTAGGGTTTAGGGTTGAGGGTATAAGGGTTAAGGGTAGAGGGTAGAGAGATAGAATTAGTGTCTAAGGGTAGAGGGGAGAGAGAGATAGAATTAGGGTAGAGGGTATAGAAAAAGAGAAAATAAATCTATAAAAAAATCAACTTTCTCATAGTGCGAGCACATTTTGAAGAAGTAGAGACATGGTTGTCTTATGAAACCTTTCTATTTGGCAGCATAGTATCAGTGGTTGACTTTGCATAGAACTACACTCTACAACCACAACACGAGGTGTAGTCATAGTATTACAACTCCACAAAGGTTTTGATATTTGTGCACATAGCATTCATTCATGCAGTTGATAGTACAAAGGACCAAAGGAAGGTATTGAGGGAGTATCACTTTTATATTAGTGATGATTGCACACATTCTCCAGAGTTCGTGCAAGGTTGCTTCTAGATTTTCTATAGTGATTTGGCTTAGAGGGGCATAGCATACGGTCGACATATAATATGGTCAGATAACTATGCAACATAGTTCAAGAATGTGCGCATGTTCTACTGGTTGTGCAGGATGCATCTCACTACATGTGTTCAACATATGTGGAACTTTTCTGAGGCTGGGCATGGAAAGGGGGAGCATGATGGTGCAGGAGCATGCATGAAAATAACATTAGCACAAGAAGAGTTAAAGTATAAAGACAGTGCAAATTTGACAGATGCAAGATCAATTGTTGAGTGGTGTAATGCTTCGATGGGTCTAGGTAATGAAGGTACGTCTTCAGTTCATAGATTTTTTTGGTTGATGGATGATACTAACATTGCACCATATGAGGATTGTTGTACACTAATAGGATCAAGTGAGCTACACTCTTTCCTTATCCTAAATGTAGGTTCATGGAGTATCGATACACGTAAGATGGCATGCTTTTGTTCTTCATGTACAATGTAATCTTGGAATAGTTGTGAGTCATGGGAGTGGGTTGACAAATGGTTGACAAGTTATCTTAGCCCACTTCACATGTATCACCCTCTGAAAACATTGGAACTAAAACAAATGGAATTATTGGTCGACTTTGACCATGTATCAGATCTAGTTCAACCAGGTAATATATCTACTTGCTTAGTTTTTTGAAATTCCATATTGTTATCTTACTTTGTACTGTATTCGTAATGTTGACTAATTTTAAGAGATTTGTTGCACATATCAATGTAGGGCATGTTTATGTAGTTATTGCAGATGAAGACAATGAAGAGGGAATGGACTATTACTTGTGTCATTATGTTGAGGCCAAAAAGAAATTGGAAGCCCTAGTTATAGATGGAGAAAACATTGAATACCCTACAAGCTCAGTTGTTGTTACTAGAATGTAGCTTAGAAGGTACCCACATAAGAGAGTTAAACATTGGTTGTTTTAGGACTTTGACATGCATCATAAGATTCTTCATTACTTGAACCTTGTCATAGAATCCAATGTTCATTTGAAAAAATATGGGGGTAGACCTTTGAACAAGACCTTGTGGAAGGTCCGTAAGTCTAACCATGAGGCAATACTTGACACAATAAAGAGTAGATAAGACCTAGATGGTTCATTGGATTAATTTGTAAGTATATGCACATTGGTTCTTATTAATTTATACTTGTATGCACATTAATTTTTTTGATTCCAATGTTATCATCTTCTTTTAATTTGCGTATCTGTAAGTAACCTAGTAAACATTGATTGGTGTCCCCTTGCAAAAAAATGTAGATTTATGAGCCATCCAAGAGAATCTCAGCCAGAAAAGCAATGCAACATCCTTATTTTGATGATCTTGAAAAATATCAATTATGATATTAAGTCATTACAAAAGTGTGCTAAGATTGGTTAGGGAATTTCAAGTTATTCATTTGAAGTTAACCTTATCATGAGCACCTATGATGTAGACATTATAAGGGCATCTTGAATTTCAAGATATTCTATTCATGAGAGGTGTTTTGTGCAATAGGTATCTTGGAACTCCTAGTGAAGATGTATGACCAGGAGTGACTAAGTTGAGAGACTGCCATGCCTATCTGTAAGTTCCTTCCTTCTATTTCCATTTCATTTCCATTTTGGATGTTGTTTCTTTTTCTTTTTTTACTTTGCATATCCATAACTAAACTACTAAAAATTGATTGGTCTCTCCTTGCAGAAAATACTGATTTATGAGCCATTGAAGAGAATATTAGCCAAAAAAAGTAATGCAACATCCTTATTTTGATGATCTTGACAAATCTCAATTCTTATTTGAAGCCATTATAAAAGAGCATGTGAAGCTTTGCGAGGTAATATCAAGTTAATCATTTGAAGTTAACCTCATAATGAGCACATATGATGTAGAGATTATAAGAGAATCTCGAATGTATGAGTGACATTGTAAAATATATGTGAGAACAAAGTACCTAAGGCATTGTAATGAGATTTACTTGTAATTTGATTTACTGAAATATTGAAATTTACTGCAGGGGCACCAAGGTTATTGAGTAGGTTTGGTTCATGGAAGTCTTAAGTTAGTTTTGTGTTTTGAGTTTTGTAATTGAATAAGGTCATATTAGACCAATTGATTTATAATGTAATAAGTCATGTTAGTTACAAAAACAACAATTAGGAATGATTGGAAAGATGTAGAATCATTTTTAAAAGCTATTTAAAGCCTCTTGAAGGCTCAGGCATAATGTAATTTTGCTGATAGAAGAAATTCAAAACTGAAAATAATGTTTTCTCAGTATTTTGTTGAGTTTTATGATCTTTCTTTTCCTTGTACGAACTTGTATAGGTCATTGCTCTAAAACCTTTTGCATTGTATGGTAGTGTGAAGTAGCTCTAGTTTGCATCATTTTGGAGGTTCTAAGACAAAATATTGAGTGAGTTCTCTTCAGTACTCTGCTGCTCCCCTGATTTAACACCATTTGCTTATTGAGAGTCTTGGGTATGTGCAGGATCATGATGGACCAAAAAGTGGCGATATGATGGGTATGCATAGGGTATGTGGCTGACGACTTTTTCTTACCCAAAATTGATGAAACAAAAAGGGTTTTTAAAGGAGATTCTCAACTTTTCACCAATTTAAATTATGCTTTACTTTGAATTTAATAAATAATTATTATTCATTTTCTATTTGAATTACGACTAAAGTCCTCATTGATAGGCTAATTGAAAAACATCTATAGATTTCAAACAATATCACATTTTTTAAATTCGAAACACCTGTCACATTCTATGCTTTGCATACTATAGGATTCAAAAAATAAAAAATGATTTTCATGAAGTTTTGACCAAGTTTAGGTGGTCAGACATACAAATTTTTATATTTTTTTAAAAGTTGTAATAAAAAAATCATAATTAATTGCTTAACTGGAAAAAAATTACAAAAAAATATGCATCACATCGGGACATGAGTCCTCTACTTATATCTAAAATCCTATAAAAAATATTATCGTTTTAGTGTGATTAGGGTGGTCAGACAGACACCTACTTCTTATTTTTTCCCTAAAATTTAAGTTCTACTGTATTAAAAGATCAAATTTTCACCAAATAGATTTTTAAAAAAATAAATAAACCTAGTAGTTTAGAAACTACATTCAATTTTTCTACAAATTCTATTTTTACATATTTTTTAAATAATATAGATAAATTATTCAAATTTTCATGTCAAGTTGCCTAACTTTGATTTTTCTGAATTTTTTGCCACTTAAGGGCTTGCTTTTTTCATGACGATCCTGCACATACCCTCTTCTAAAATGTGGATTTGACCCATTCCACTTTATGTTTCCACTGTTTCTTGTGGAATGGGTCATGAAAAGTCTAATCTAATTGTACACGGGATTTGGAAGGCTGAGAGGTCATTTTGGTCAGTTTTGAGTGATGCCCTAGGGCTGGGCAGAGCAAAATGCATGTGAAAATTGAGGTTTTATGAATGGTATTAGTGAAATGTTGATGGATTTGGCTTGGTACTGGCATAGAATGTCTATGAAGACCCAAATAGGTGTGTTGGAAACAATTTCAAAGTTTGGAAAGCCCAGTTTATGGTAGATCTAGTAAAACCTTAGTTTTATGCATGAAAAGGGAGGGTTTGTTGGGACAACACCCTAGAAGCCTTGTGTTGGTGTAATGATCACTGAATTTGATGTTTTGAGTCACAATTAATGACTGTCCAAGGGATTGTGTGATTACAAGAAGTTGAAAAGGTACTTTGTTTGGAAAAGTAGGCTAATTCTAGTAGCCTTTAAGTAGGTCAGTTTGTTGGTTCTCCATGATGGCACAAAGAAAATTATGGAGATATTTTGTGAATCTCGTAGTAGGACTTTGGTAAGTCTCTAGTGATTTTTTTTGGCCTTTTTATGGCCTTAGTAGTAGGATAACTTCATTTCTTGAATATTGAAGGCTAGAAGCCTTTTGAGTGTGTTTTGAGAAACCGGGTGTTTTAGTGATCAAAGATTGGGTTCATTGCTTGAGAATTGATTAGTTGATGTTAGAAAGAGTTCCTCCACCTTGAATTGCATAAATAATCCCTCTAACATAACAAACCCCAAAACCCTCTTCTTTCATAAGTTAGGCAAGGGTTTATTGAAAACCCATACTCCAAACCTCCCCACAGCCAACCAAAGCTTGAAACACCTTCAAAATGGTCTACACAAGCTTAAAAGTTCAAGAGATATTGTAGCCCCCAAATATTTCTTCAAACCCTAGCACTAAACCACCATTTGACATCTAGGGCATCACCTAAAAAGCTTCTATTCACCTCCCTTTGTGCACAAAACTTTGAACACATGCTTTGTAACTCTAACTAAGCCTTTCCATCAAAGTTATAGATGCATATAGTGGGTGGAAGGCATAATATGACATTTTAATGCACTCAATACCCTTAAAACAAGGTATAGAGACGAACCCTCAGTAATTGGCTTCTAAAATGCACAAAATCACTTGAAATCCAACCAAACCAAAATTAAAATAGAGTAAAGTCTTATTCCCACTGAATTCCATCGAAAAGAGAGCATAATCACCTTGTACGAAACTGTATAGTTCAAGAAACATTAGATCCCAAAGTGCAAAAGGGTAGCAATCATTGACAAGGTACTACTTAGAAACCATGGCGCTTACAAAATATTTGTCCAAACCTAAGAGATCATGTTGGGCCCCTCTACAATAACCTCTCTCAGTTTTTGTTATCTCAGAGTGGTTTTCTCGTTGTGTCTAGTTTTCACTTGATGGAAAAAAGTGTCAAATGCAAGCAATGCAAAGTTGCAAAGTGGTGCAAATTTCATTCTACAACTCATGTAACCAAACAGACTATTCCAATACATCCCAATAGGTATTTTTACACTAGGCATGGTCCTCTTTTGCACCCAAACATGCAGAATTGCTCCGAGCTACGTTCAACCGGATCGATCCCTTAAGGGTCCAAAGTGCAAAATGGCTACAAACTTTAACATGTTGTTACTTGTATACCACAATGCTTAGAAACTTCTCTTCTGATCCCATGAGATCACATTGGGCTGCTCTACAATAACCTATCTTAGTTTTTGTTATCTCAGAGTGGCTTTCCCGTAGTGTCTAGTTTTCACTTGATGGAAAGTGTCAAATGCAAGTAGTGCAAAGTTGCAAAGTGGTACAACTTTTATTCTGCAACTCATGTGACCAAATGAACTGTTCCAATGTGTCCGCATAGGTATTTTAATGCCAGGCATAGTCCTCTTTTGCACCCAAACACGTGGAATCTCTTTGATATACGTTCAACCTGATCGATCCCTTAAGGGTCCTAAGTGCAAAATGGCTGCAAACTTCAATATGTTGTTACTCAGATACCATGGTGCTTAGAAACTTCTCGTCTAATCCTATGGGATTATGTTGGACCCCTCTACAATAACCTCTTTCAATTTTTTCTATCTCAAAGGAATTTTCCCATGGTGGTGAATTTTCTCTTGGAGAAAAAGTTGTCAAATAAAAGTAGTTGAAAATTGCAAAGTGGTGCAACTTTCATTCTGCAACTCGTGTGACCAAACAGACTGTTCCAACACGTCTAAATATGTATTTTTACACTAGGAATGGTCCTCTTTCACACCCAAATGAATAGAATCGCTCTAAGCTACATTCAACTGGATCGATCCCTTAAGGGTCCAAAGTGCAGAATGGCTTCTTCATCATGTTGTTACTCAGATATTGTGACACTTAGAAATTTCTTGTCTGATCCTATGGGATTTTGTTTTGACCCTCTACAATAACCTCTCTCGATTTTCACTAACTTAGAGGCATTTTCCCATGCTGGTAAATTTTCACTTAGGGAAAAAGTTGTCAAATGCAAGTATTTGAAAGTTGTAAAGTGGTGCAACTTTCATTTTGTAGCTCGTGTGACCAAATAGACTATTCCAACACATCCAAATAGGTATGTTAATGCTGGGAATAGTCCTCTTTTGCACCCAAACATACAGAATTGCTCTGAGCTATGTTCAACCAGATCGATCCCTTAAGGGTCCAAAGTGCAAAATGGTTGCAAACTTTAGCATACTATTACTCGGATACCGTGAGGCTTAGAAAATTATCGTTTGATCCTATGGGATCAAGTTAGTCCCCTCTACAATAAATTCTCCCAGTTTTTTCTATCTCAGAGGAATTTTTCCATGGTGGAAAATTTTCACTTGGGGAAAAAGTTGTCAAATGCAAGTAGTTGAAAGTTGCAAAGTGGTGCAACTTTCGTTCTGCAACTCGTGTGACCAAAAAAAAATGTTCCAACACATTTGAATGGGTATGTTTATGCGACACACAGTCTTCTTTCACACCAAACATGCAGAATCACTCCAAGCCATGTTCAACTAGATCGATCCCTTAAGGGTCCAAAGTGCAAAAGGGAAGCAATCTTTGATGAGCTATTACTCAGAAACCATGACGCTTACAAACTCTCTGTCTAATCCTATGGGTTCACATTGTCCCCTCTACAATATTTTCTCTTGATTTTTGTTATCTCAGAGTCATTTTCTTGTGGTGTCCAGTTTTCACTTTATGGAAAAAGTGTCAAATGCAAGCAGTGTAAAGATGCAAAGTGGTGCAACTTTCTTTTTGCAATTCGTGTGACCAAAAAATTGCTCCAATGCATCCCGATAGGTACGTTTACACTAGGAATGGTCCTCTTTCACACCCAAACACACGAAATTGGTTTGAGCTACATTCAACCGACTTGATCCCTTATGATGGCATGCAAAACAATCGAAAAGAGAAACATACACACAATGGTTGATTAGAATCCATTCTTGTGTAATTCTATTAAGTTCCAAGCAACCTAGAAGTAGATTTTTGAAATAGGCTTGAACTTGCTCATACAAGGGTTTGAGTGTAATATGTTGAAATAGGCCATTTCACCTATTGTTCAGGCTTTGTCTCAGTGGAATGGGCCTGAGGTAAGTAGGATAGGGAGTAGGAATAAGAAAATAGCATTGGTAAAGGAATTGGAAGAGATTACTAATGCTACCCCTATTGAAAATTTAGAATTAAGGCCCCTTAAAAGCAAGGCTAGAAGAGGTGAAAAGAATAAATTCCTTGAAAATAAGTTGGAATAGGTTGGAAATAAGGTGAAGTTGTGGATTTTGATGTGTTCAAAAGGTCTGCAAGGATAGGGGAGGTCAAAAGTATGTTATGGCATGATGCCCTGGTTGGGAAAATAGGGGTTTTGAATGAAAAAGAGAGGTTTGAGGGAGTAAAACTGGGTAAAGTTAGGGGGCAGCATAATTTGGTGGTTAATTAAGTTTGTGCAAGAAGGATGAAGAGTGTTGGAAGAGTTTTTGAGGTTGTATGAGGTTCGGGTTTGGGTTTGGGGGTTCGGTTCACCGGTTTGGCCAAATTTTTTTGGAGGGGGGTTTGGTTCGTTTTAGGTTCGTTGGTCTAAAAAACATGTAAAAACATATATATATATATATATATATATATATATATATATATATATATATATATATATATATATATATATATATATATATATATATATATATATATATATATGTAGCCTAGAAGCATGAATTAGGATTAGAATATCATGTAACATCATATAAACAACAAAACCACCGTAAAATTGAATTTCATTTAAAACATGCATGATAAATATTCATTGTTGAAACTTGAATTGTGGTAATTGATGCTAGGGTTCAATTTGTATGATTTTGAAAAAAGAAGCCAACTGAGTAAAGTTATCAGCATTCTTCAAAAATCATAAGAATTTGTTTAGTACACTAGCCATTTTGATGTCTTCTTGTAGTCTCAAACATTATTTTATATCATTGTTACATTGGTCTTGAGAGTGGTAGCTTAATATAGCTCCACAATACAAAATATGGTTTACCTGTGCAGTGTAATAATGGCATAGGTAGATTTTTCTTTCAAAGAACCAAAGGGTGATTGCACAATTGAAGTGTATAAACACAGATCTTTTTGTAATATCAAGGATACTTTTTGAAACTTCCATGCATTGCTAATCTAAAAGGAAAAGTCTTTTGCCTAATCTATATGTAACCATGCTTTTGACATTGTCAAAAAGAGAAAAACTTCTTGAATGATGCAAAGGAATGGCCAAGCAGTTCTAACTCTTCACATGAGAGAAGAGAGATGTTGGAGAGTACATCAAATCAGTGAGAAAAAAAGTGTAGTGTGTTTTAGTTTGTAGTATTCCTTTGTTTCTTTACAAATGTGTGATAAATTCTTAGTTCAATGATGCAGAACAATTTTTGAAACAAGAAAGTTGTGTCACAATCCGCTTTCAATCTAACAAGAAAAAATGAAAGCTCAACCTCTTGGAATGAAAATGATTGTTTGAAAAAAAAATGAATAAGAATGAGGTAGTTAAGGTGTTTGAAGTGATTTAGAGGTCACTTTTAGGGTTCCCTTGGGCATGGGTCAAAGTCAAACTCCATAAAACATTAAAAAAATGTTCAAAAAAACACTTTTTGGATGCCTAGGCATCTTGGTTCACCTAGGTTTTGTCTTGGTTCTACCTGGGTTCTCTTGGGTTCTGCTTGGGTGAACCAAACCCAAAAATGGACCCTGGTCAAACCCACAGGCGAACCGAACCAAGACCCACACCAGGAGTGAACCAGGACTAGAACCAGGGCTAAAATAGAACCTGGTAACATAGATAATGTGTCAAGAAGTTGACTACTTCATCTACTCTGAATATTATTTTTTTCAAGTGTTGTGAAGATTATGCATCCTTTGCTTAATTGAGTTGTTTCAATCAAAGGATTAAATATATTGGAATATTTTTATGAATCATTTCATGGAATACCAATTGAAAATGTGTTTTTAGTTTTTAGATAAAGTTGTTTAGTATCAATCAATTAATTTATTCAAGACAAAGCATGAAGGACAACAATGATCAATGCTAGGGCTAACCAATTAATAAGTATACACATGAATAAGTAAAGCATGTACATGTGAATAAGGGAAGCATAAGTAGTCAAAAACACGTAAGCCTTGAAGTATACACACTAATACATAGTATAAATAACTTAATACAAAGTATATGCACAAATACAAGGTATACACATGAAAACGCATAAGTTGCAAAGTATACATTGGAACTGTAAGGATAATCAGATGCGAAAACAATTCTCCCAATGTCAATACCTCAGAGAAGAATGTAGATATACCTTTATTTTTTCAATTATAATTCAACTAAGATGTACTATGAAGTGAATAATAGAAACAAAGTATTTGACAATCACACAGGAACACCAGATATACGTGGGAAAACCCTTATGGGAGAAAAACCCACCACACCAATACAAGTCACTTTGTATTACGGTAATAAAGATTACATACAAGTTTCAGACTTATCTTTCTGATGTCTGTTTACGGCAACATTCACCATGAACAATCTTGTATAGGAACCTTCAAGTTATAGTCTTTAAATGTTAGATTACATTTACTGATCATACAACCACCCAACAATCTATCAATCCAACCTTCAAACCAACCAACCAATTACAATCTACAATCATAGAGTACATCCATGTCAAACTCTACCTGTAGAACTTCCTCATAGAACCATCACAACTGATTGTCTTCCAACTGTTCAGATTCAGCTTCTCCTATTGGTCCATGAGACTCCACATAGGATGGTCAAACTGTCAACATAATTCGCACTGTGTTAGTGTCTAATTGATGCCACATAACCATCATATCAATGTCGCCAAGATTCACTATTATCACCAAGACATCCTATCGAGCTTTCATGTGTTATGCCGAATCACCAAGTAGTCGCCCAGACCTATCGCTTTTGCTAGGAGATCATAGCGAGTCACCAAAGGTTATACCAAAGTCACAAGTCATATCGAGCTCCAAATCACAGTCGGCAAGACTTACATCTCTCGCCGAGAGAACATACCGAACTCCAAGACTTACCCCAAAGGCTTCAACCTAAATCACCATCGGCGAGACATGTTACTTTCGCTAAGACATCACACCAAGCTCTACGACTTACCCCGAAGTGTTCATCTGTTGCCAAGAGTTATATCGAAGATCCCTTATCATCGGCAAGACTTACATCGTTCGCTAGGACTTCTTCCTGAACCATTTGGGTTACCCCAATAGCCATCGACTATCGGCAAGACATCCTTTAGTCACTAAGAAGTTTGTCCAAAACCCTTATAGTTACACCGAACACCAAACGGTCAGCAAGACTTAACACTCTCACCAAGACTTTTCCCCAATCACTTTGAGTTACTCTGATGAATGTTTAGATGCATCCCCATCGGTGTGACCTCCACTATTCGCTAAGACTTCTCACCGAACCAACATAGGTTACCCCGAAGCCCGTGGTCGCCATGAGTCTCTGTGATTTATGATTGAATGGCCTGTCAGCCAAAGAACTCCATGTGACAAGAGATCACCCCAAACACCATATGTCACAGTGATAGAAACATTTGGTGAGACAGAGGCTAGGTCACAACGACCTGTACAAAACATGATGTTACCAATCTACTAGTCAGCCAGACATGATAGATGTCATACCAACTTGGCTCCAATGGAGGTTTTAGCCTGTGATGTTTGAGGCACATATTTCCAACAATCTCCCACTTGACGAAGATCACACAGGCACCTCCAGAGCACAACATAACTTACTAAAAATCATGGGAACTAAGGCCCATCGAACTGGCACACCACCTTAACTTGTCTATGCTCACTAGCTTCGTCAATGAGTCTACAACATTCTATAGAGTATCAACCTTTTCCAAACGAAGCTTTCCATCCTCCACCATATCTCATACAAAGTGGTACTGTACATCAATATGTTTTGTCCTGGCATGGAAAGTAGGATTCTTTGCTAGACAAATTGCACTCTAACTATCACAGAAAATAGTTATTTCTCCTGCATCAAAACCAATGTTAGAACAAAAATATTTCAACCAAAATACTTCTTTACAAGCATGAGTAGCTGCCATGTATTCAGCCTCCGTAGTGGAAAAAGTGACTACAGCCTACCACTTACTCATCCAACTCACTGCACCACCATTCAACATGAAAATGTATCCACTAGTGGACCTCCTGCTGTCAATGTCCCTTGCCTAATTAGAATCTACATATCCACAAATGCTGAGAGTCCTCTATGATTCAACCAAGTTCCCATGGTGGTAACAAAAAGAAAAATCTGAAGTTCCCTTCAAATATCTAAACACTCTCTTCACAACATCCCAATGCGTTCTTCCTGGATTAGACATAAATCGACTAAGAACTCCCACTGCTTGGGCAATGTCTGGCCTTGTATAGACCATTGCATACACGAGGCTTCCTACTGCACTAGCATAGGGTACACTGGTCATGTCCTCCATCTTAGTAGGAGATTTTGGACAGTCCTCAACAAATAGCTTCATTCCCTGCATGACTAGAACCACTAGCTATTTGCAATCATTCATGAAAAATCTCTCAAGAACAGTCTTGATATACTTACTTTGACTGAGCCATAGTTTTCTATTCTTCCTATCCCTGGTTATCTCCATCCCCAAAATATACTTTGCTGCACCAAGATCCTTCATTTTGAACTTAGCAGAAAACTGAGACTTAAGATCAGAAATCATTAGCTTACTATTGCCTATGAACAACATATCATCAACATAGAGAGCAATAACAAGTACTTGATCACTTTTAGCTTTATAATATACACAGTGATCAGATTTTGATTTCACAAATCCCAAAGACAATACAAAATTATCAAATTTTTGGTACCACATTTTAGGTGATTGCTTTAACCCATACAAAGACTTCTTTAATTTGCATACCTATTTTTCTTTACCTTTCTCAACAAATTGCTCAGGCTGGGACATATAGATTTCTTCTTCAAGATCACCATGAAGAAATGTTGTCTTCACATCCATCTGTTCAACCTCTAAGTCATACGCTGCTGCAAGTGACAAAAGAAATATGATAGATTTCAGCTTTGCTACAGGAGAAAATATTTCCCCATAATCAATTCCCTCGACCTGGGAATAACCCTTTGCAACTAGTCTTGCCTTATACTTTTCTACACTACCATCCAGACCAATCTTTTTCTTAAATACCCATTTGTAGCCAATAGCCTTTCTGCCTTTAAGCAAGGGCACCAGACTCCAGATTTCATTCTTTTCTAATGATGCCATCTCTTCATTCATGACTTCCAACCAAGAGTCTGAATCAGACATTTTAAATGCCTCCTTTACAGTCCTAGACTCATCAGTGCTAGAAATCAAAGCATAGGCACAAGTAGAATCAATCAAAGAGAACCCATACCTATCTGGTTGCTTTCTTTCATGGGTTGACCTTCTCACTTGCTAAGGCTAAGGTTCTTCTTCAGAACTTTTAGAATTGCAGGAGCTCTCCTTAGTTTTAGGTACATTTTGAATTTTCAATTCCTCTTTCTCTGGTGTAGGAGGAATTAATGCTACATCCTTATTGTTTTCTAACTTTATCTCTGACTGTAGATCCAAGGTAGAAGGTTTCAGCTCATGAAAGATTATGCTTATGCTATACAGAACCTTCTCTGTATCAGGATTCCAAAGCTTGTATCCCTTTATGACAGCACTATAGCCAATAAAAATACATTTGACAACCTTGTTCTCCAATTTAGATCTTTTCACATCTGACACATGAGCATATACCTCATAGCCAAAAAAACGAACATGTCTAAGAGAGGGCTTCTTACCAGACCACACTTCCAAAGGTGTTTTCTCAACAAGAGTAGAATTTGGAGAACGATTAATTAGATAACATGCAGTAGATACAACCTCATCCTAGAACTTCTCCTCCAAGCCAACACTATTGAGCATACTTCGTGCTCTCTCCATCACTGTCCTATTGAACCTTTCTGCAACTCCATTCTGCCGTGGAGTATAAGGTGTAGTCTTGTGTCTTTTAATTCCATGGTCTTTACAATATCTTTCAAATTCATCAAAACAAAATTCACCACCATTATCAGTCCTTAAGCATTTTATTTTTCTACCAGTCTAATTTTCAACAAGGTTCTTAAATTCCTTAAATCGACTGAATACTTCTTATTTCCTTTTTAGAAAATATACAAATGCTCTTCTTGAGTAATCATCAATAAACGAAACATAGTATCCTGAATTAGACAAAGAAGGAACATTCACTGGACTAAATACATTCAAATGAATATAATCTAGCAAACCAAAATATTTATGAGGATTGGAATAAAAAGAAACATGGTGTTGTTTTCCATATATATAGTATTCACAAAATTCAAATTCAAGATTACAATCTTCAAGCCCTTTAACCAGGTTTTTATTCTTCAAGGTTTTTAAACCTTTTTCTCCTATCTGGCCTAATCTATGATGCCAAAGCATAGTCTTCTCTGTTGGAAGTTTTACTTCCATAGAATTTATATAATTAGGGATATTTCCCTCTTTACCTCCATGAGCAACTTTCAGTGACTTTCCAGAGACACTATTACATTGAACAACATGTGCATCGAACTTGTATAGGGTACCAATTCGAGCACCTCTAGCCAACACCATTGAACCTCTAGTCATCTTGCAGCCATTTCTAGAGAACATGACTTGTACTCCAATATCATTTAGCATACTTACATAAAGTAAGTTTCGATCTAGACTTGGTATATACATTACATTATTGATTCCCTTCACTCTACCATTGGGGAATTGTATTCTGACTCTTCTATGACCAACAATCTCTAAAGTTGAATCACTTGCCAAGTACACCTTTCCACCATTGTATTCTTCATACTTCATGAACCACTCTCTATGAGATGTCATGTGGAAAGACACTCTAGAATCAATCAGCCAGACATCATCTAATGCCTGTGTCGCCAAAGCTGCAATGAAGGCATCACCATCACTATGAGAAGAACCATTATCAGAAGAGCCCTTCTTCTTCTTTTTCTCCTCTTTACAATCCTTTTGGACATGACGAGGTTTCCCATAGTTCCAATATTTCACCTTGGACTTCTTGCCAGGAGACTTTGATCTCCCTTCTAATTTTGATTTGGACTTCTTGTCCTTCTTCTTGCCTTTCTCTTTTGGTCTTCCTCTAACAACAAGAGCTTCCTTCGCCATCTCAGAAGATTTCCTTCTCATCTCTTCTGACAGCAAAGAACCAACAATATCTTCCATCTTGAAGTTTGATGTTGTACTCCCAATAGCCATCACCAGATGATCCCATGAGTCTGGAAAAGAACACAATAATAGCATACAATGATCCTCTTCTTCAGTCTTCACACCAACATATGTTAATTAAGCAAGCAACATATTAAATGCGTTCAAATGATCAGCTACAAACCCTCCTTCCTCCATTCTCAAAGAATACAACTTCTTCCTTAGGAACAGTTTATTCACCAAGGACTTTCCCTGATAAATAGACGCTAGTCTCTTCCACAAAGAAGAGGCAGTATTCTCCTCATGCACATTCAGAAGAACTAAGTCTACCAAATAGAGCCTTATCAGCCCCTTAGACTTTCTATCTGCAAGGTCCCAATCTTCTTGCTTCATGCCTATAGGTTTCACTCCAGCCACAACAATCCAAAGATCATGATCCACTAAAAGATCCTCCATCTTGAGTTTCCACAACTCAAAGTTACTGTCATTGTATTTCTCTATTTCAAACTTTCTAGATGTACTAGCCATCTCAACCTGTAATCAGGAATAACAAACTCTACAAGACTCCCATTGAACATAACTGAAACAAAAAACCCAACGTACCCACAAGGATAACACAACTAGCCAGACTCTGATACCACTTGTAAGGATAATCAGATGCAGAAATAATTCTCCCAACATCGATACCTCAGAGAAGAATGTAGATACACCTTTAATTTTTCAATTATAGTTCAACTAAGATGCACTATGAAGTAAATAACAGAAACATAGAATTTGACAATCACACAGGAACACCAGATATACATGAGAAAACCCTTACGGGAGAAAAACCCACCACACCAAGAGAAGTCACTTTGTATTACAGTAATAAAGATTACATTCAAGTTTCAAACTTATCTTTCTGATGTCTGTTTGCAGTAGCATTCACCATGAACAATCTTGTATAGGAACCTTCAAGTTATAGTATTTACAAATTAGATTACATTTACTAATCATACAACCACCCAGCAATCCGTTGATCCAACCTTCAAACCAACCAACCAATTACAATCTGCAATCACAAAGTATATGCATGTTGAACTCTATTTGTAGAACTTCCTCACAGAACTGTCACAACCGATTGTCTTCCAACTATTCAGATTTGGCTTCTCCTATTGGTCCACGAGACTCCACATAGGATGGTCAAATTGTCAATAGAATTCCCACTGTGTTGGCATCTTGGTGAGACACTAACAGTGTCTCGCCGATGCCACATAACCTTCAAATCAATTTCGCCAAGAGTCACTGTTATCGCCAAGACGTCCTATCGAGCTTTCATGTGTTACACTGAATCACCAAGCAATCGCCCAGACCTATGACTTTCGCCAGGAGATCATAGTGAGTCACCAAAGGTTATACCAAAGTCACAAGTCATATCAAGCTCCAAATCATAGTCAGCAAGACTTACATCCTTCAGCGAGAGAACATACCAAAATCCAAGACTTACTGCAAAGGCTTCAATGTAAAGCATTGTCGGCGAGACATGTTATTTTCGCTAAGACATCACACCAAGCTCTAAGACTTAACCCAAAGTGTTCATTCATTGCCAAGAGTTATATCGAAGATCCCTTATCATTGGTGAGACTTACATCATTCACCAGGACTTCTTCCTGAACCATTTGGGTTACCTCGATAGCCATCGGCTATCGGCAAGACATCCTTTAGTCGCTAAGATGTTTCTCTGAAACCCTTACGGTTACACCGAACACTGAACGGTCGGCAAGACTTAACACTCTTGCCAAGACCTTTCCTTGATCGCTTTGAGTTACTCTGATGAACGTTTGGCTGTGTCCCCGGTTGTGTGACCTCCATTGTTCGCTAAGACTTCTCACCGATCCAACATAGGTTACCCCGATGCCCGTGGTCACCATGAGTCTCCTCGATTTATGATTGAATGGCTTGTTGGCCAAAGAACTCCATGCAACAAGAGATCACCCCAAACACCATATGTCATGTAGCAATAGAAACATTCAGTGAGACAGACGCTAGGTCACAACGACCTATACAAAACATGATGTTACCAATCTGCTAGTCGGTCAGACATAATAAATGTCATACCGACTTGGCTCCAATGGAGGTTTCAGCCTATGATGTTTGAGGCACATATTTCCAACAGGAAAACATGTAAGTCACAAAGTACACATGTAAGTTGTATACACTTGAATACACATAACTCATACCTATTGAACCACGAAATTATAATGCAAATATGGACATCATCGATAAAAAATATTTGTATTAACCAAATAGCCATGTATGTATACATCAATATATGTCGATATAAGTATTAAATATAGGTACAAAATAGACATATAGGCTTATGAGAATGCCATATAGGAATACAATTTCAAAGATATCTAATACAAAATATGTACAAAACTGCCATGTAGGCATACAACAAAGGGCTCTGGAATCAAAAGTCATTTCTCTCCATGCTCTGGAAATAAATTCTTTAACTTTTCTTTTCAATCAGTTGGCGATAAGTCTGTCACTCTTTTGTGTTGTGCTCGAGGAGTGCTCCTACTACTCCCCCTAGTGTTTAGTTCTTGGTGAAGTTTTAACTATTACAATAAGAAGTAAAGACATTAATATATAGAAATTACATTATAAAAAATAATATATTTAACAAAATAATCACTTGCTATCATCTCACGATCACTCTCCACGAGGAAAATATTTGCACGCCCATGCTGAGGCATGCTCAAGCCTTGTATAAACCAACCAAATAGAAACTAAACTATGAATAAATAATGGTTTGATTTTTCATTAGAACTAACATCTATAACAACGAATGTAAATTGAAATTTAGTAATTTTCCTCATACCTCCCCTATCAGAGTTATCGAGGATTGTATAGCAGATGAAACATTGATCTCCATTTCCCTCAAAACATTTGGAGGTGTTTCCACCTCCAAAATCTGAAAATAAAACAACAAATTATTCAATCACAAAAACTACAATAGCGATCCACATCATGACTTATAATGTATGAGATAATGAACAAAATTTTGAGTACTTATTAAACTATATATTTCTACCTATCATGCTTACTATTTTCCCTATCCATATCTTGTTTGAAAGCATGTGTTTTTAGGATTTTACCCATAGCAACAAGTTGTTGAACCATTCGATAAAATGCTTTTGTAGAAATGTACTATAACTATGCTGGCATAGAGAAGGAAGTGAACTATTTGAACAAATGCCTCAAAGAAATGGGGTATCATGGTGATGGAATGCCATTACAAACAAATGCACATCATGGCATTCCATCACCATAAGACTACATTTCTTTCAGGCATTTTTTAGACAGTTCATTTCCTTCTCTATGGTATTATTGCTTACTATTATGCTTTGATAGAAATTTTTCCAAGCATCCATAGTTTGTTGGAAAGCACCTATTTTAGGCTTTTAGCCATAGTAGCAAGGAAGTGAGTAGTTTGATAAAATTATTTGGTACTGTAGACACGTGAAATTAGCATTATGCATATGCATCTGCTCATTCATAAATCAAATTGATATTCATCCGCTCATTAAATTAATCAAGCTCATCAAATCCATTCACCAGGTAAATCAGGTCTTTATCACTTAAATAAATCAAAGGCTCACATCATCCTTTAATTAAATAAATCAAACTTTATTTAATTAAAATCTCAAAAGTCATTTGCCATCCTTTTTTGATTTAAATAAATCAAATATTTAAGTCATAAAAGTCAAACTCACCTAATCATCATTAAGCTAGTCTAACCATGATTAAATGCTAATCCTAATCACCTGGATTCTCTAGATTTTGCAACTTGCACAAATACATCAATTTATTGATTTATTAAAATCCTTATTTTCTTTCAACATGGCATCTTTGAGGAATATTCCCTCAAGTTTGAATTCAAAATCAAATGGGCATGTACATCCAAAAAAGCAATTAATAAACTCTTACATGTCCCCCACTCAGCATTTACTCTCATTTCAAATTTGAAAATTCCCCCTCTTGGGCACATTTCCCAAATCTTGCACACTCCTCAACCACTCACAAGATGACAAGTGTCTTCATCTCATTGGTCCAATCTTTGTCCTACATTCATCCATTTGGCTATTCCTCTCATCCAAATAATCTATAAATGAAAGCTTCATCTTTGAGAAAATTCTCCACGATCTCATACAAGGTTACTCTCTTCAATTCAGAGCTAATCTTGTCCATCTTACCATCATCATCATTGGCATCATATCATTTAGCTTATCTTAAGCAAGGATTGGGAAAGGGCTATTTTCAACAATAACACCAATCAAATATGGGATAGGATTCATTTCATGTTTTCATATTGTTGGTTTTGTTGTTTATTTCATTTGCATTTATGAAGCATTGATGTATTATTCCATAAGGATGTCTTATTTGATTTGCTTAAAGTTTAGTTGTTCGTTTGAGCAAAATGCAGATTTAGCATCCTACATCTGGCGCTAGAAGGAGGGAAGTGCAGTGAAATAATAATTGTTACCCACACATCAAATAATGAATGAAGGAGTTCTTGTTGGGATATGCAGTCATGGATTATTATTTAGCAAACATTTCATTAAGTATACATTTTTGTCTTGTCTTATGTCAGGCCGATTTTGTGCTTTGTCCATCACATAAGTTGTCTCTTTCCTCTCTATCTAAACCCACATTTTTTCTCTAGAATAGGGCATCATACGCTAATTATTGACTCTTTTATTTCTTGCATTTACAACATTTTAGATATTATTTGGATTATTGCTCTTTCTGTGCATGTGTTTGATCAGGTCTTAAATTGTAATTGTTGCGGCTCAATTACCTAACCTGTGGGAATATACTCTCTCTTGAAAATGTTTGAAATTATTTGTAACACATTTTATTCTTTGCAAGTGCTCCAGATATTAAAATGATAAGTATCATTTCTAATTTAGCGTTGATATCGCTATTGTACCTTTGTAGTATTTCAACTACTCAGTGTTATGTCTCATCTCCTTGCGCCTAGAGCTGCATGTCCTTTATAATTGATTTGGAGTCAAATTTTGGGTGATTTGCCCTATGCATAGCCTGCTTTATAAGCCTGCCTCTAGATATAATTTCAATTTGGCTAGTTGTGCTCTCTTGTCATGGCCATCGTGTCATAACGGTTCGCATGCCTTGCTCTGCTTTCCATATTCTACATGCTTATTTCCAATGTAGTTAGAGTCATTGCAAACCTATTGATTATCAAGGCCATAACTACAATTCATGTTAGGGATAATGTGGTGACATTGGGTTACTATCTCATAGTTTCCCTACTGGAAAAGCTTGATAACCAAAAAATTTTTAATTTTACTTTTCCCTGATTGGTGCAGAGTGAATATTATGCTTGTTTCTTAGGTCTCCAGATCTAATTCTCAGTATTTCTTGGAGTAGCAGCTACCTAAGACTGTTCTTTTGTTCTTCTGTGGCATGTTTTATTGTTAATAGCTATGTTTGAGATAGCACGGGTTAGAGGAGTATTTTGCGAATCTGTCCTAACTTTGACTTAGCTACCGTTTTCTCCTGCACCATATGAATTCCTACAATTGGTGTGTTTGGTGAGATATTTGTATGGCATGACTAGAGATAACTCATCTACTGAATATAACTATCACTTTCTACATTGTTCTGAATCTCTTTGTCCTTGCGTGTTTCAAGGTCAGTGGATTACAAATGAAATAGTTATTCAAAATCTAGTAATGTATTTTTTTTTCAAATCTGTCTTTATTGCATGAATAATACTGTCGCTCGATCTTTATTAGTTTTCTCCTTGTTTGTCATGAATTTATTCTATAATTATCAAGTTTGTCAGAATCATTCATATTTGAAAAGTACGTTGTTTGGAGGGATTTAAGTACTTAATGAAAAATTCTTCAAGTAAGAAAGTTGTGATTTAGTTGACTAAAGCATTTTTTATTCTTAAAAATCCATTTTTTTTGCTATTTTTCCTTCTCGGGAATGGAATGCATTCTTGTCTACTATCAAATGCCATTCAAATCATCATCACAACTGTTTCCTTTTTTCCTTTGAATGCTTGATTTGGCCTTTTAGGTGGGATTTGGAACTTTTTTATTTGGTTTTTTTCATATCAGATGCCTTATCTTGAATAAAATTCTGCTCCAAATTTTCCATTAGTCCAAAATGAATTTAAATGCATCCATAAGAAAAGTTCTTAAAATAAAATATTCTTTTGTGAAAATGGATGTAACTTTGAATGGTATTGAAATTTTGAATTCACAACAAAGAACTCATATGCCTTATCACTTTTGTTTTATTTCTATTTAAAACAAAGTTATGCATAACTTGCTTATTTTTTATTTTATTTTTTGCAAGGCATGCATAACCCCTATTAATGATGATTGTAGAAAATAGGTTAAAATTGAGCATTGGAATCAAGTAAAAGGTACAAAGAAAGGAAGGCAAGGAGAAGGCTAATGAAAGGTACAACAAAAATGAGGTACAAGGAGGAGCAAAAAAAAAAACAAGAAAAGTGAAGGAGGCTAATAAAGGAAAGTGAAGGTGAAGTGAAGAAGGAAAACGAAAGGAGGAGGAATGAAGATGACGTTTCGGGGAAGATTAAAGTGTTTTTTAACACTTTAGTGTTTGTTTTAACCACTTTTCACGAAATTGTTTATCTTTTCATTTTAGGAAACTAATTTTCATTTGGGTCTAAAAAGAACATTTTGATTTTTCATTTGCAAAGGGTTAAAATTGAAACTTAGACACCTACTCGATTTCAATTTGGGCAAAAATTGAACAAGTCAATCTTCATCTTTCCTTTGGTGCTTAAAACGAATCAAATCATTGCTTAGAAGGATAAAATGAATGTGTGCCTTTATTGTTTTGTAATTATTTACACACATTAATATCATCAAAAGACGTATGTGCTTCTCTCATGCCTCACGACGATCTTGAGAATCAAAAGGATTTTTGGTGACATTAAGTTGCGTAAATAATTTCCCATACACACTTCGATTTGGGTTTAAAAATTGAACATCTTGTGCGAGTGTGAGTAGAGCATCATCGTGTATATTCTCTTTCTTTGAGTCGTCAAAGATTGATTGAGTTACGGATTTTTTCTTTACTTGATTTTTTTTATCCTAGAGGGCCTACCTTGGGGAAAAAGTACTCACCCAAGGGAATGACTCAACCGGTAACACTCTAAAGCCAAGAGTATTTCCAGTCGGGATATAAATGTGGGTATTGGAAGAAACACCAGTATCACGCGGTTGATTCTGACAAGATGGATCCGAAAGGGGACTCTTGCCGTATGGGTCAATCTCCACAAATGGAAAGTCTGAAATAGAACCCTTGTTTTTAGTGGCCTATTGACTCATTCACCGAGTTTATCAAAGTGGTGCATTGGAACTTTGATTCCAAGAAGTTACTTGCCATGTCCGATCTTGGTTGAAATATAGAGGTTAAGACTTCATTCTTAACATACCTTTATATTTTTTCCTTGGTTGAATGCAAAATAATCTCTTCTACGAAGGGAATGAGGCAAGCCCACCAAGAAAAATATACCAATTGAGCTAGGATGTCATATTGCTTGTGGTTTGAAAACACAGTGCTTTTATCGAAAACATTTGAAAACCAACATTCAACATGAGCATAAAATCCCAAACTCTTTATGAGAAGCAAATATCCTTGAAAAAATTCATGTGTTATTGCTTTTCCTTTGGATTTGTATCCTTAGAGGCTTCTAAACATTTTGATTTCATCTCAATTTGCTTCTACTAAAGCCAACTTTAGGTGACCTTTGCCTCTATTTCCGTGATTTCTACATAATGCACTTTGTGGGATAAAAGGGAATTAGGACATTGGACATTGAGTTGAAAACCTAACCAAGAGTGTGTTTGTGGTAAAAATAACTCATTAAGCAAAGATTGAATCAATTGGACCCCACACATGTGCTTGGCATCTTTTGGTCATATAGTTTTCATGCAAACATTGGTCTTTTGATTTTTAATTACACTTAGAGAAAGGCATGTTCTTCACTATCTTGGTCTAGTAAACAATTCCTTCCTTGGTTCACTTAGGATCAAATCAAACACTTCACCCTTCCCAAACATTTATCAAAATCCATCCCGCCAAACAAATTTAGAGCTTTGAAAACATCATTCTAGAATTGAGTAAATCATCAAAATAAAAAATAACCTTGTTTAGTTAGGTATATGGGAATGCATCCTTTCTCATACATTTAATTAAATCAGAAATCCTTTAAAAAATTTCATCCTATGTTAACATCTAACATCTTAGGGTTTATAAGTTCATTATCCAAATCAAACCAATCAAAATCAAACCCTAAGCCTAGCATTGATCCAAAGTTCCTAAACATTCAACACTCATATCATTTACACCTTTCATCCTTCATCTTGTCATTAGTACTAAGAACCTTAGAGGTCACTTTTGCAACAAGGTCAAAACAAAAGGAGAACATGGAATACAAACTTGATCCATACATCATGAGTAATCCAAATCAATTTAACTTTCAAAGACTGGCAATGTCGATTAATTACCAACACTCACACTTATACAATCCATACATGGGATCATTACCTTCTACAAATGTCAATGGCACAATAAGTGTGAGTATTCCCAAATCAAAGTTTGGAACACATTTCCCGATGATAGATCTAAATCCAAACCTACAAGTCTTCCAACCGAAGAATCAATGCATGAGCCTTCAAATGAACAACGTCATCCCACCAAATCCCTACATGCCAAATGAGAATGTACCAAGAACAAGTTTTCGAATCATGAATCTGGAAAACTTTGGGATAAATATGGTTGCAAATCATACGAATGTTGTTCTAAGTCCAAACAAGATGTTAAGGACTTCGTGTATTAATCCAAGTCAAGGTAACACCATGCAAAATCAAAAACACGACAATGTGGTTCCCAACACAAACAATGTTCAATTTCAACCTATCATGCCAAATCTGAGTGTCATCCAAAATCAAAAAAATGTCTAAAATAAAACACAAGTACAAAATCCAAATCAACTATATCAAGGGAGTCAAGATCGAAATCAAGAACAAATTTGGCTAGATCAAATTGCTGCGCTTACCAAAATAGTTGAGTCATTGCATCAAGAGACATCTCCACCGCCATTACCCATATCAACATCATTCCTTGGTTTAGGGATTCCTCCTTTACCTAGCACAAATCACTCCATCCAAATCAATCCACTTAATATCAATCAAGCCATCACATCAAATCCTTTGAATATACCATCGACATCACACCAACATATAGTATGTAATCAAATGACATCAATCCCGACAAATCAAAATGTGGTCTCCCAAGGACCTATCACCTCGATCATTCTGACCATTCCTATCACCTCAATCACTCATCTACCCCTATCACAACCATCATACCTCAACCCCTCACTACCATGATCATTGCAAGCATATCTGAACAACTTGTCACTGCATCCAACATGATTCTGAATCCACCACCATTACCACCAAAACCAAACGCAACAAGACAATATAACATTGCACTAAAAGCTCACCAAGCCTACCAAAGGGCCATCCAACAATATCTAGCCACACAACAAGCAAGAAAAGCTCAACAAGTGCAACAAGCCTCTCAAGATTCCCAACAAACACAAGCATAAACAAAAAAAATGACAACTATTGAGAGCAAGGATCAAGATCAATCCATCACTGAGCACCTTGAAGCTATGTCTACTTCATCCAGTGATCAAATCAACATATGTGAAGAGTCACTTTTCAATCATCATCAAAATCCACAAACAATTCCCAACAATGATCCAATTCAAGAAACGTCAACATCATTTGACCCTATGGTTAAAGACGTTGGAAATCCCCCCAACACAATTGTTGAAAACAATGGTCAAGGTGTCTCCATCGATGAGCACCTTGAAGATGTTTCCACCCCATTTGATGATCAACTCACCATACATCAAGAGCCACTTTTTAGTGATCTATTTCAAGGAGTGTTATGATTATTTGATCCTATTGACATAATGCATGATCCATTAATCAATGATCATGTCAAAAATGTCTCTAAATTTCCTTATGAGTTAGAGGACATATCTCAAGAATTCATTCCAAAGAATGATCAACATCTTTCACCAAAGTCTAGTAGTGGTCCTTTCCAAGACATGTTGACCCCCTATGACCTCATGATTACAGATACTGAAGGAACCCTGAACTCGACACTTGAGGCTATTGAACCACTTACCATGTCTAATGATGACATCCAAGAACCCTTTGTAAGCAACCCATCCTTTGAAACTAATCCATGTGAAGAACTTGATCCAAAGCATGTTGAAAGCAACTCCGAAATCATTCAAGATCAAGAATTTGTATCTTCCAGATACTACAACAATCTAATGGAAACTCTCTTATCTATGCAAGATGATCATATCCATGTAGAACATAATCCTCCATCTACCCATGAGATGCTTTCCATGGATGGACACGTAGATGATCTTCATTCAGAACAAGACTCCTTTAATCCTGACATTATTACACAAAAAGAGTAGGTTACTAATTCCTACAGTCAAACCGAGTAGTTAACATTAGGATCAGATATATCCCAAATTCAGAATAAGGACATCAGGTATGAAGATATCCAACATTATGCACTCAAGGAAACAAGTCAGATAGAACAAGATAATCCAGAGTTAGCAGAGCAGCAAATGGAAAAAATATCACCTACAATGGTCATTTATCAGAGAATGCATTTTAAATAAGAGCTCTCAGAATAGGAAAAATCAAAGCACGAAGGTACTACTTCCACAATACTGGGGGCAACTTCGTCTCAAGAAAATGTCAACATAGGGAGCACGAAGAGTCCTTATGATCAAACTAGTGTCAATACTACAACTAGCCATGTCATGAATCTTCATCCACCCATCACTCCATCCACGAATTGGGACCAACGTGAAAAGAAAGAATAGAATCAAAGTACAAATAACGTTATCAAAGAAAATGAGTTAGAAAAGAATAATGGACAAATCAAATACAAATGGATACCTAAGAATACAAAGAAATATCATCCCTATCAAACTCCATCAGTGAAAGAAACTATGGGGAAAAATAAAAAAGGGAAAAATATCCATCAAGGTTGTCCACAAAAGAAAAAGCAAACTTTTCAAGCGACGTACAAAGTGTATCAAGTAGTTGGTCCTAATTCCATGCACACTTTCTTATCCACCCATCATTGCTCATCTTCCCAAGTTTGGAGAATCAAAGGTTCCAAACTATCAACCAATCCATTTCCTATCCCTAAACACACTCCATCCATGCCTCCACGCATGATATCCAATTCTCACATTGACCATGTATTGGCAACAACCCTTCATCATAAGGATTTTGAAGGCACTCTATCGCGATGTGCGCACAGAGACAAAGTTAACCCTGGTATCGACAAAGTAGATAAAGAATCCCAAAAGTTGCATTCAAGTGCACATATTCTAGCAAAGCAACTTCTTCCTACAAGATACCAATGGCACATTATGACAGAAGCATCTACATTAACACTACTAGGTGGGTCATCATGAATCTTTTAGAAAAAACCAAAAAATTCAAAAATAAGAAAATCCAAAAAAGTAATCAAAAAAAGGATTCAAAACAGCAAAGAGAAAAAAATCTTCCTCTAGTGAAAACCACTATGGCGGCACTTTGCGAAAGACCATGATGAAAACCTGACAAACATGCATCATGTGTAGAATCTAGCATCTACATGTGCTAGTTCAGTTGAAAGCATCTCATCTCATTCATAATAAATCCAGTATTCCATCTAGCCATAATAAATCCATTCATCCATAAACCATTGATCCAATCCATTTTTATCCATCTGCGTCCATCATCGAAGATATCTTGATCTTGATGAAATTTTGGGGCACACTTTACGCTTGCTTATGGTAAATATATCTTGACATGGGTCATTTTCATTGATCCTATCCTATGCAGCATTATCTAATCCATGAAGCATTATCTAATGAGCTTCCATTATCTAAACAACTTATCTTATCGCAAGATAATCCATATCCATCCATCCATACACCTATCCTAGCACCTATCCATGACATTCCATACATTGCTAGACACTAGGGGCAGATATGCACATCTTGCTTCGAGAATAAATCTTGATCTATATCCTCCAACTTATGTGGTGATCTGAACATTGGAAAATGTAAATCAAATTGGTCAAAGCATTTGTGATCCAACATCCAAATCACTAGCCGATGGCATATTTTGATGAGAAGATGTTCCTTATCAGTCTTCATCTTTTATCGAACATTGATCCAAACAATCGATATCAGTCACATCTAATTTACACTTCAATGTCGCATCAATCATTCAAACATCTTTTGTTCCAAACCAAGCTTCATCAATCATGATCAATCAAATCCAATCAAAAAATCCATCATCTTGGGATATCTATCCTAATCCTTGTGTTGCTTAACACTATCCTTGCATTGTTGTGCATCCTCAACAATGCTATCATCATCAATCCTAATCAATCAATCCTTGCATTGTTGTGCATCCTCAACAATGTTATCATCATCATCAATCCATCAATCCGATCAATCAACCTTAGCTTGGTCTTCAACAAAATCCCAAACAGAGCGCTGATATCATATCGATATCCAAATCATCAAAATCATGCAAAAAATCTAAAAACATTCAAAAGACACAAAATCCAAAAACATTTGAAAAATCAAAAAACACCAAAAATAGCCTCAAAACATTTCAAAATGTCAAAAACATCCAAA
The DNA here is from genome assembly GCA_007258455.2 of Sequoia sempervirens. Classification (NCBI taxonomy): domain Eukaryota; kingdom Viridiplantae; phylum Streptophyta; class Pinopsida; order Cupressales; family Cupressaceae; genus Sequoia; species Sequoia sempervirens. Next base: position 318,878,350 of record VDFB02000008.1, on the reverse strand, counting down.
TATTTGAAAAAATCCATCCATCTCATCTCGTTCTCACTTGAAATAATCAATCATCCATAGTAAATTGATCATCACATTCATCCTTTGACAAAACAAACAAAAACAACCACAACAAATAGCAAAAGCAAGCTTCAATCGTAAAATCAAAAGCAAACAATAAACCTTTTAAACAAAATCAAACTTTTGATTATTTTCAAACATGTCAGTCAACTTTATATCAACAGCCTATCAATCAACTTATCAAACCATCATCATCCTACATAATGCATGTCCTAGGATATATCATTCCGATAATGGGCATCATTTTGGATATCACTTTGGATCTTATCCTATCAAAACACATCCCTCTGGGTGAAGGTATGAAGAACATTGGCTTGTTTGTGTACTTGATCTTTTCTTTTGATTTATCTTATTATGCTCATTCCAAGGACCTCTCGATGATATCCAAACGAAGGATTTAGAGAGATAGGAATGGGGCAACGATCATTATGTTTTGTTTGTTGGACAATTTTTGTAAAATAACTTGGTGAATACTTGCTTTGTTAGGTACGTCCTAGCAAGGTTTTTGTATGTCAAGTGTGAGCAAAGAATACTCCTATTTATTTGTCGAGTCAAATTCCATCACACTAGGTACAATGCCATCCTGGTTCTTTATACCTTGATGCATCATATCTACATGTGTAATCAAATATAAGGCAAGTAGCCCTTTTAAAATCCCAATCCTTGATAAGCAAATCATCATCATTTATCATCATCATCATCATCATCATCTATCATCATCATCATCATCTCTAATAAAGTCTCGTCAGATCGTGGACTTGTTGGATCCTCTTGTCATCATCTCGTTTCCACACTAACATCATCATCACCAATGCATCCATCATGCATCCACAAAACCATCAGCATACCACATAGCATTCATATCATACATAATAGGAAACATCGATCATTTCACAAGCATTGCATTTGCATCATCTTCATAATATAGATCTGTTAGTCTAAGCATCTGCATAAATCATCCATTGCATAATCACAACATATCACATCATTAATCTTATCCATCTCACATCATATCATCATTTAAGTTGTTTAGGATAATATAGGTTTGTTATTCTAAGAATCTTAAAATCATCTCATTTGCATTATCATCCATAACCATCCATTTTGAACCTATTTATCATGAGATCGACCCTCAAATTGAATCTTTTCACTCGATCTCTCGAGGGGGCAATGTACGAGTGTACTTCTTTCTGCTGGGGCATCCAAAAAATCAATTTTTTTTAAAAAATTGATCATAGCAAGTCTATTCTTTCAACCAACACAGCAAGTACATTGCTTCAAAAAGGGGAAAAATGTAGACACGTGAAATTAGCATTATGCATATGCATCTGCGCATTCATAAATCAAATTCACATTCATCTACTCATTAAATTAATCAAGCTCATCAAATCCATTCACCAGGTAAATCAGGTCTTTATCACTTAAATAAATCAAAGGCTCACATCATCCTTTAATTAAATAAATCAAAATTTAATTAATTAAAATGTCAAAAGTCATTTGCCATCCTTTTTTGATTTAAATAAATCAAATATTTAAGTCATAAAAGTCAAACTCACCTAATCATCATTAAGCTAGTCTAACCATGATTAAATGCTAATCCTAATCACCTGGATTCTCTAGATTTTGCCACTCGCACAAATAAATCAATTTATTGATTTATTAAAATCCTTATTTTCTTTCAACATGACATCTTTGAGGAATATTCCATCAAGTTTGAATTCAAAATCAAGTGGGCATGTACATCCAAAAAAGCAATTAATAAACTCTTACATGTCCCCCACTCAGCATTTACTCTCATTTCAAATTTGAAATTTCCCCCACTTGGGCACATTTCCCAAATCTTGTACACTTCTCAACCACTCACAAGATGACAAGTGTCTTCATCTCATTGGTCCAATCTTTGTCCTACATTCATCCATTTGGCTATTCCTCTCATCCAAATAATCTATAAATGAAAGCTTCATCTTTGAGAAAATCCTCAACGATCTCATACAAGGTTACTCTCTTCAATTCAGAGCTAATCTTGTCCATCTTACCATCATCATCATTGGCATCATATCATTTAGCTTATCTTAAGCAAGGATTGGGAAAGGGCTATTTTCAACAATAACACCAATCCAATATGGGATAGGATTCATTACATGTTTTCATATTGTTGGTTTTGTTGTTTATTTCATTTGCATTTATGAAGCATTGATGTATTATTCCATAAGGATGTCTTATTTGATTTGCTTAAAGTTTAGTTGTTCATTAGAGAAAAATGTAGATTTAGCATCCTACATCTGGCGCTAGAAGGAGGGAAGTGCAGTGAAATAATACTTGTTACCCACACATCAAATAATGAATGAAGGAGTTCTTGTTGGGATATGCAGTCATGGATTATTATTTAGCAAACGTTTCATTAAGTATATGTTTTTGTCTTGTCTTATGTCAGGCCGATTTTGTGCTTTGTCCATCACATAAGTTGTCTCTTTCCTCTCTATCTAAACCCACATTTTTCTCTCGAATAGGGCATCATACGCTGAGTATTGACTCTTTTATTTCTTGCATTTACAACATTTCAGATATTATTTGGATTATTGCTCTTTCTGTGCATGTGTTTGATCAGGTCTTAAATTGTAATTGATGTGGCTCAATTACCTAATGTGTGGGCATATACTCTCTCTTGAAAACATTTGAAATTCTTTGTAACACATGTTATTCTTTGCAAGCACTCCAGATATTAAAATGATAAGTATCATTTCTAATTTAGCATTGATAACGCTATTGTACCTTTGTAGTATTTCAACTACTCAGTGTTATGTGTTGTCTCCTTGTGCCTAGAGCTGTGTGTCCTTTATAACTGATTTGGAGTCAAATTTTGGGTGATTTGCACTATGCATAACCTACTTTATAAGCCTACCCCTAGATATAATTTTGATTTGGTTGGTTGTGCTCTCTTGTCGTGGCCATCGTGTCATAACGGTTCACATGCCTTGCTCTGCTTTCCATATTTTGCATCCTTGTTTCCAACGTAGTTAGAGTCATTGCAAACCTATTGATTATCGTGGCCATAACTAAAATTCATGTTAGGGATAATGTGGTGACATTGGGTTACTATCTCATAGTTTCCCTACTGGAAAATCTTGATAACCAAAAAAAATTTAACTTTACTTTTCCCTGATTGGTGCAGAGTGAATATTATGCTTGTTTCTTAGGTCTCCAGATCTAATTCTCATCATTTCTTGGAGTAGCAGCTACCTAAGACTGTTCTTTTGTTCTTCTGTGGCGTGTTTTATTGTTAATAGCTATGTTTGAGATAGCACGGGTTAGAGGAGTATTTTGCGAATCTGTCCTAACTTTGACTTAGCTACCGTTTTCTCCTGCACCATATGAATTCTTACAATTGGTGTGTTTGGTGAGATATTTGTATGGCATGACTAGAGATAACTCATCTACCGAATATAACTATCACTTTCTACATTGTTCTAAATCTCTTTGTCCTTGCGTGTTTCAAGGTCGGTGGATTACAGATGAAATAGTTATTCAAAATCTAGTAATGTATTTTTTTTCAAATCTGTCTTTATTGCATGAATAATACTGTCGCTCGATCTTTATTAGTTTTCGCCTTGTTTGTCATGAATTTCTTCTATAATTATCAAGTTTGTCAGAATCATTCATATTTGAAAAGTACGTTGTTTGGAGGGATTTAAGTACTTAATGAAAAATTCTTCAAGTAAGAAAGTTGTGATTTAGTTGACTAAAGCATTTTTTATTCTTAAAACTCCATTTTTTTTGCTATTTTTCCTTCTCGGGAATGGAATACATTCTTGTCTACTATCAAATGCCATTCAAATCATCATCACAACTATTTCCTTTTTTCCTTTGAATGCTTGATTTGGCCTTTTAGGTGGGATTTAGATCTTTTTTATTTGGTTTTTTTCATATCAGATGCCTTATCTTGAATAAAATTCTGCTCCAAATTTTCCATTAGTCCAAAATGAATTTAAATGCATCCATAAGAAAAGTTCTTAAAATAAAATATTCTTTTGTGAAAATGGATGTAACTTTGAATGGTATTGAAATTTTGAATTCACAACAAAGAACTCATATGCCTTATCACTTTTGTTTTATTTCTATTTAAAACAAAGTTATGCATAACTTGCTTATTTTTTATTTTATTTTTTGCAAGGCATGCATAACCCCTATTAATGATGATTGTAGAAAATAGGTTAAAATTGAGCATTGGAATCAAGTAAAAGGTACAAAGAAAGGAAGGCAAGGAGAAGGCTAATGAAAGGTACAACAAAAATGAGGTACAAGGAGGAGCAAAAAAAAAAACAAGAAAAGTGAAGGAGGCTAATAAAGGAAAGTGAAGGTGAAGTGAAGAAGGAAAACGAAAGGAGGAGGAATGAAGATGACATTTCGGGGAAGATTAAAGTGTTTTTTAACACTTTAGTGTTTGTTTTAACCACTTTTCATGAAATTGTTTATCTTTTCATTTTAGGACACTAATTTTCATTTGGGTCTAAAAAGAACATTTTGATTTTTCATTTGCAAAGGGTTAAAATTGAAACTTAGACACCTACTCGATTTCAATTTGGGAAAAAATTGAACAAGGCAATCTTCATCTTTCCTTTGGTGCTTAAAACGAATCAAATCATTGCTTAGAAGGATAAAATGAATGTGTGCCTTTATTGTTTTGTAATTATTTACACACATTAATATCATCAAAAGACGTATGTGCTTCTCTCATGCCTCACGACGATCTTGAGAATCAAAAGGATTTTTGGTGACATTAAGTTGCGTAAATAATTTCCCATACACACTTCGATTTGGGTTTAAAAATTGAACATCTTGTGCGAGTGTGAGTAGAGCATCATCGTGTATATTCCCTTTCTTTGAGTCGTCAAAGATTGATTGAGTTACGGATTTTGTCTTTACTTGATTTTGTTTATCCTAGAGGGCCTGCCTTGGGGAAAAAGTACTCACCCAAGGGAATGACTCAACCGGTAACACTCTCAAGCCAAGATTATTTCCAGTTGGGATATAAATGTGGGTATTGGAAGAAACGCCAGTATCACACGGTTGATTCTGACAAGATGGATCCAAAAGGGGACTCTTGCCGTATGGGTCAATCTCCACAAATGGAAATTCTGAAATAGAACCCTTGTTTGTAGTGGCCTATTGACTCATTCACCAAGTTTATCAAAGTGGTGCATTGGAACTTTGATTCCAAGAAGTTACTTGCCATGTCCGATCTTGGTTGAAATATAGAGGTTAAGACTTCATTCTTAACATACCTTTATATTTTTTCCTTGGTTGCATGCAAAATCATCTCTTCTACGAAGGGCATGAGGCAAGCCCACCAAGAAAAATGTACCAATTGAGCTAGGATGTCATATTGCTTGTGGTTTGAAAACACAGTGCTTTTATCGAAAACATTTGAAAACCAACATTCAACATGAGCATAAAATCCCAAACTCTTTACGAGAAGCAAATATCCTTGAAAAAATTCATGTGTTATTGATTTCCCTTGGGATTTGTATCCTTAGAGGCTTCTAAACATTTTGATTTCATCTCAATTTGCTTATACTAAAGTCAACTTTAGGTGACCTTTGCCTCTATTTCCTTGATTTCTACATAATACACTTTGTGGGATAAAAGGGAATTAGGACATTGGACATTCAGTTGAAAACCTAATCAAGAGTGTGTTTGTGGTAAAAATAACTCATTAAGCAAAGATTGAATCAATTGGACCCCACTCATGTGCTTGGCATCTTTTGGTCATATAGTTTTCATGCAAACATTGGTCTTTTGATTTTGAATTACACTTAGAGAAAGGCATGTTCTTCACTATCTTGGTCTAGTAAACAAGTCCTTCCTAGGTTCACTTAGGATCAAATCAAACACTTCACCCATCCCAAATATTTATCAAAATCCATCCTGCCAAACAACTTTAGAGCTTTGAAAACATCATTCTAGACTTCAGTAAATCATCAAAATTAAAAATAACCTTGTTTAGTTAGGTATATGGGAATGCAACCTTTCTCATACATTTAATTAAATCAGCAATCCTTTGAACAAGTCCATCCTAAGTTAACATCTAACATCTTAGGGTTTATAAGTTCATTATCCAAATCAAACGCTAAGCCTAGCATTGATCGAAAGTTCCTAAACGTTCAACACTCATATCATTTACACCTTTCATCCTTCGTCTTGTCATTAGTACTAAGAACCTTAGAGGTCACTTTTGCAACAAGGTCAAAACAAAAGGAGAACATGGAATACAAATGTGATCCATACATCATGAGTAATCCAAATCAATTTAACTTTCAAAGCCTAACAATGCCGATTGATTACCAACACTCACACTTATACAATCCATACATGGGATCATTACCTTCTACAAATGTCAATGGCACAATAAGTGTGAGTATGCCCAAATCAAAGTTTGGAACACATTTCCCGATGATAGATCTAAATCCAAACCTACAAGTCTTCCAACCGAACAATCAATGCATGAGCCTTCAAATGAACAACGTCATCCCACCAAATCCCTACATGCCAAATGAGAATGTACCAAGAACAAGTTTTCGAATCATGAATCCAGAAAAATTTGGGATAAATATGGTTGCAAATCATACGAATGTTGTTCTAAGTCCAAACAAGATGTTAAGGTCTTTGTGTATCAATCCAAGTCAAGGTAACACCATGCAAAATCAAAAACATGACAATGTGGTTCCCAACACCAACAATGTTCAATTTCAACCTATCATGCCAAATCTGAGTGTCAACCGAAATCAAAAAATTGTCTAAAATCAAACAAAAGTACAAAATCCAAATCAACTATATCAAGGGAGTCAAGATCAAAATCAAGAACAAATTTGGCTAGATCAAATTGCTGCGCTTACCAAAATAGTTGAGTCATTGCGCCAAGAGACATCTCCACCACCATTACCCATATCAACATCATTCCTTGGTTTAGGGATTCCTCCTTTACCTAGCACAAATCACTCCATCCAAATCAATCCACCTAACATCAATCAAGCGATCACATCAAATCCTTTGAATATACCATCGACATCACACCAACATATAGTATGTAATCAAATGACATCAATCCTGACAAATCAAAATGTGGTCTCCCAAGGACCTATCACCTCGGTCATTCTGACCATTCCTATCACCTCAATCACTCATCTACCCCTATCACACCCATCATACCTCAACCCATCACTACCATGATCACTCCAAGCATATCTGAACAACTTGTCACTGCATCCAACACAATTTTGAATCCACCACCATTACCACCAAAACCAAATGCAACAAGACAATATAACATTGCGATAAAAGCTCACCAAGCCTACCAAAGGGCCATCCAACAATATCTAGCCATGCAACAAGCAAGAAAAGCTCAACAAGTGCAACAAGCCTCTCAAGCTGCCAAACAAACGCAAGCACAAACACAAAAAATGAAAACTATTGAGAGAAAGGATCAAGATCAATCCATCACTGAGAACCTTGAAGCTATGTCTACTTCATCCAGTGATCAAATCAACATATGTCAAGAGTCACTTTTCAATCATCATCAAAATCCACCAACAATACCCAACAATGATCCAATTCAAGAAACATCAACATCATTTGACCCTATGGTTAAAGACGTTGGAAATCCCCCCAACACAATTGTTGAAAACAATGGTCAAGGTGTCTCCATCGATGAGCACCTTGAAGATGTTTCCACCCCATTCGATGATCAAATCACCATACATCAAGAGCCACTTTTTAGTGATCTATTTCAAGGAGTGTTATGATTATTTGATCCTATTGACATAATGCACGATCCATTGATCAATGATCATGTCAAAAATGTCTCTAAATTTCCTTATGAGTTAGAGGACATATCTCAAGAATTCATTCCAAAGCATGATCAACATCTTTCACCAAAGTCTAGCAGTGGTCCTTTCCAAGACATGTTGACCCACTTCGACCTCATGATTACAGATACTGAAGGAACCCTGAACTCGACACTTGAGGATATTGAACCACTTACCATGTCTAATGACGACATCCAAGAACCCTTTGTAAGCAACCCATCCTTTGAAACTAATCCATGTCAAGAACTTGATCCAAAGCATGTCAAAAGCAACTCCGAAATCATTCAAGATCAAGAATTTGTATCTTCAAGATACTACAACAATCTAATGGAAACTCTCTTATCTGTGCAAGATTATAATATCCATGCAGCACATAATCCTCCATCTACCCATGAGATGATTTCCATGGATGGACACGTAGATGATCTTCATTCAGAATAGGATTCCTTTAATCCTGACGTTATTACACAAAATGAGCAAGCTACGAATTCCTATAGTCAAACTGAGCAGTTAACATCAGGATCAGATATATCCCGAATTCAGAATAAGTACATCAGGTATGAAGATATCCAACATTATCCACTCAAGGAAACAAGTTAGATAGAACAGGATAATCCAGAGTTAGCAGAGCAGCAAATGGAAAAAATATCACCCACAATGGTCATTTATTAGAGTATGCATTTTAAATAAGAGCTCTCAGACCAGGAAAAATCAAAGCACGAAGGTACTAATTCCACAATACTGGGGGAAACTTCGTCTCAAGCAAACGTAAACATAGGGAGTACGAAGAGTCCTTATGATGAAACTAGTGTCAATACTACAACCAGCCATGTCATGAATCTTCATCCACCCATGACCCCATCCACGAATTGGGACCAACATCAAAAGAAAGAATTGAATCAAAGTACAAATAACATTATCAGAGAAAATGAGTTAGAAAAGCATAATGGACAAATCATATACAAATGGATACCAAAGAATACAAAGAAAGATCATCCCTATCAAACTCCATCAGTCAAAGAAACTATGGGGAAAAATAAAAAAGGGAAAAATATCCATCAAGGATGTCCATAAAAGCAAAAGTAGACTTTTCAAGTGATGTACTTGTAAGTGTATCAAGCAGTTGGTCCTAATTCCACACACACTTTCTTATCCACCCATCATTGCTCATCTTCCTAAGTTTGGAGAATCAAAGGTTCCAAACTATCAACCAATCCATTTCCTATCCCTAAACACACTCCATCCATGCCTCCACACATGATATCCAATTCTCACATTGACCATGTATTGGCAACAACCCTTCATCATAAGGATTTTGAAGGCACTCTATCACGATGTGTGTACAGAGACAAAGTTAACCCTGATATCAACAAAGTAGATAAAGAATCCCAAAAGTTGCATTCAAGTGCATGTATTCTAGTAAAGCAACTTCTTCAAGCAAGATACCGATGGCACATTATGACAGAAGCATCTACATTAACACCACTAGGTGGGTCAACATGAATCTTTTAGAAAAAACAAAAAAAATTAAAAAATAAGAAAATCCAAAAAAATAATCAGAAAAAGGATTGAAAACAGCAAAGAGAAAAAAATCGTCCTCCAGTGAAAACAACTATGGTGGCACTTTGGGCAAGACCATGATGAAAACCTGGCAAACAGGCGTCATGTGTAGAATCGAGCATCTACATGTGCTAGTTCAGTTGAAAGAACCTCATCCCCTTCATAATAAATCCAGTATTCCATCTAGCAATAATAAATCCATTCATCCATACACCATTGATCCAATCCATTTTTATCCATTTGCATCCATCATCAAAGATATCTTGATCTTGATGAAATTTTGGGGCACACTTTACGCTTGCTTATGGTAAATATATCTTGACATGGGTCATTTTCATTGATCCTATCCTATACAGCATTATCTAAGCCATGAAGCATTATCCAATGAGCTTCCATTATCTGAACAACTTATCTTATCGCAAGATAATCCATATCCATCCATCCATACACCTATCCAGGCACCTATCCATGACATTCCATACATTGCTAGACACTGGGGGTAGATATGTACATCTTCGAGAATAAATCTTGATCTATATCCTCCAACTTATGTGGTGATCTAAACATTGGCAAATGTGAAATCAAATTGGTCAAAGCATTTGTGATCCAACATACAAATCACTAGCCGATGGCATATTTTGATGAGAAGATGTTCCTTATCAGTCTTCATCTTTTATCAAACATTGATCCAAACAATCGATATCAGCCGCATCTAATTTTCACTTCAATGTCGCATCAATCATTCAAACATCTTTTGTTCCAAACCAAGCTTCATCAATCATGATCAATCAAATCCAATAAAAAAATCCATCATCTTGGGATATCTATCCTAATCCTTGTGTTGCTTAACACTATCCTTGCATTGTTGTGCATCCTCAATAATGCTATCATCATCAATCCTAATCAATCAATCCTTGCTTTGTTGTGCATCCTCAACAATGTTATCATCATCATCAATCCATCAATCCGATCAATCAACCTGAGCTTGGTCTTCAACAAAATCCCAAACATAGTGCTAGTATCATATCGATATCCAAATCATCAAAATCGTGCAAAAAATCTAAAAACATTCAAAAGACACAAAATCCAAAAACATTTGAAAAATCAAAAAACACCAAAAACAGCCTCAAAACATTTCAAAACGTCAAAAACATCCAAATATTTGAAAAAAACCATCCATCTCATATCGCTTTCACTCGAAATAATCAATCATCCATAGTAAATTGATCATCGCCTTCATCCTTTGACAAAACAAACAAAAACAACCACAACAAATAGCGAAAGCAAGCTTCAATCATAAAATCAAACGCAAACAATAAACCTGTTAAACAAAATCAAACTTTTGATTATTTTCAAACATGTCAGTCAACTTTATATTAACAGCCTATCAATCAACTTATCAAACCATCATCATCCTATACAATGCATGTCCTAGGATATATCATTCCGACAATGGGCATCATTTTGGATATCACTTTGGATCTTATCCTATCAAAACACATCCCTCTGGGTGAAGGTATGAAGAACATTGGCTTGTTTGTGTACTTGATCTTTTCTTTTGATTTATCTTATTATGCTCATTCCAAGGACCTCTTGATGATATCTGAACGAAGGATTTAGAGAGATGGGAAGGTAAGTAGCCCTTTTAAAATCCCAATCCTTGATAAGAAAATCATCATCATTGATCATCATCATCATCATATATCATCATCATCATCATCTCTAATAAAGTCTCGTCAGATCATGGACTTGTTGGATCCTCTTTTCATCATCTCATTTCCACACTAACATCATCATCACCAATGCATCCATCATGCATCCACAAAACCATCAGCATACCACATATCATTCATAATAGGAAACATCGATCATTTCACAAGCATTGCATTTGCATCATCTTCATAATATAGATTTGTTAGTCTAAGCATCTGCATAAATCATCCATTGCATAATCACAACATATCACATCATTAATCTTATCCATCTCACATCATATCATCATTTAAGTTGTTTAGGATAATATAGGTTTGTTATTCTGAGCATCTTAAAATCATCTCATTTGCATTATTGTCCATAACCATCCATTTTGAACCTATTTATCATGAGATCGACCCTCAAATTGAATCTTTTTTCTCGATCTCTCGAGGGGGCAATGTACCAGTGTACTTCTTTCTACTAGGGCATCCAAAAAATCAATTTTTTTTAAAATTTTGATCACAACAAGTCTATTCTTTGAACCAACACAGCAAGTACATTGCTTCAAAGAGGAGAAAAATGTAGACACGTGAAATTAGCATTATGCATATGCATCTGCTCATTCATAAATCAAATTCACATTCATCTGCTCATTAAATTAATCAAGCTCATCAAATCCATTCACCAGGTAAATCAGGTCTTTATCACTTAAATAAATCAAAGGCTCACATCATCCTTTAATTAAATAATCAAAATTTATTTAATTAAAATCTCAAAAGTCATTTTCCATCCTTTTCTGATTTAAATAAATCAAATATTTAATTCATAAAAGTCAAACTCACCTAATCATCATTAATCTAGTCTAACCATGATTAAATGCTAATCCTAATCACCTGGATTCTCTAGATTTTGCCACTCGCACAAATAAATCAATTTATTGATTTATTAAAATCCTTATTTTCTTTCAACATGGCATCTTTGAGGAATATTCCGTCAAGTTTGAATTCAAAATCAAGTGGGCATGTACATCCAAAAAAAGAAATTAATAAACTCTTACATGTCCCCCACTCAGCATTTACTCTCATTTCAAATTTGAAATTTCCCCCACTTGGGCACATTTCCCAAATCTTGCACACTTCTCAACCACTCACAAGATGACAAGTGTCTTCATCTCATTGGTCTAATCTTTGTCCTACATTCATCCATTTGGCTATTCCTCTAATCCAAATAATTTATAAATGAAAGCTTCATCTTTGATAAAATCCTCCACGATCTCATACAAGGTTACTCTATTCAATTCAGAGCTAATCTTGTCCATCTTACCATCATCATCATTGGCATCATATCATTTAGCTTATCTTAAGCAAGGATTGGGAAAGGGCTATTTTCAACAATAACACCAATCCAATATGGGATAGGATTCATTCCATGTTTTCATATTGTTGGTTTTGTTGTTTATTTCATTTGCATTTATGAAGCATTGATGTATTATTCCATAAGGATGTCTTATTTGATTTGCTTAAAGTTTAGTTGTTCATTTGAGAAAAATGCAGATTTAGCATCCTACAGGTACACATGTATGGAAAAATTGGTATCATATAAAAGGTGGTGAGTTATTCAAAGAAATTCCTCAAAGAAATGTAGTCTCATGGTGAAGGGATGGCATTCCATCACTATGAGACCGCTTTTCTTTGAGGAATTTTTTTAAACTACTAACTACCTTGTCTATGCTATTGCTTACTATTATGCTTTGATATATTTTTTCCAAGCATCCATAGTTTTGTTTAAGGCACCCTTTTTAAGCTCTTAGCCATAGTAGTGAGGAAATGAACTGATTGATAAAATTCTTTGGTAGACATGTATGGAAAATGTGGTAGCATAGAAAAGGTAGTGAGTTGTTTGAAAAAGTGGTGCAGGTGCACCTTTACAAGAGCATGCCTCCATGAGGAAAATTTAGGATTTTTAGTTTGTATAGGTATTTTCATGATTTATTAAGGCTTAAATAGCCATTTTTGAGTTTGTTATGGTCTTTGGTAGTCATTTTAGTCATAAATAGTAAAGTTGCAAAATCTTAACAAAAGTTGTCAATCAATGTTGTAAAAATGAAAAAAGGTGACAAGAAAATGAAATTGGAAGCCACTCCTAGACTTATTACTTATGCTCTGTTAAATACTTGTATCACTGCTTATGTTGACTTTCTAAACAACTATGTTGTGGTTGAAATTTTGTCATCTATCAACATCTAGTTATTAGTTATGGAATGTGAAGTAATGGTTTGAGTTTGAATGATGTGCAATGCAACGCAATTAACAATATGAATATAAACTACACAAATATATTAAGTACAATTCATTAGTTAAACTCTTTATTCTATTACCTACATGTAGGTTTGGGGAAATCCACTCGGACTAGGAGGTGTTCCCTCAAAACCTCCAATATTAGCCTATTCAACATACAAAATCACATATTAAAAAACCATTCATAAAACAATGCTATTAACAAGTAATAAATTTATAATTGTTAACTAGTTACATACCCCTCCGATAGATGTGCTACATAAATAAGTAGGTGTTCAGCCGGTGTATCCAGTATCAACAGTGTGACCCTGCAAGTTTATTAAAATCATAAAACTAAATTAGTTAATCTTGCATTTCAAAATCAAAATTTAATAAATTAAATTCAATGAACATGCTATCTTTTACCTCAGTATCAATGCCATACGCATCATACAAAATGTTAGCTACCCTCTCTATCTCCATACTTGCATATGGATCCTGTGCAATAGCCTAGTGAGTGTCGGTGGCGTCATATGAACAAGTTTCCCTACAAGATTGACAAACATGGGATCGAAGCCCACCTCTCAAAGACTCCCTTGGATGGCGTTGTAGAAGAGGGCTCACATGCTCGATGACACTCTGTGTCAAAGTGATGATGGCCTACAGAGTCTCTACGTTGACATTCTCCTTCATGATTGAAGGCATGGTGATGTGCTCATGAGCGAGCCTAGCGAGAGGTCATCTCACTTGTTGCGTAGGATCCGGCTGTGCATTGGGTCTATCTCATGCCGACCCCCCACCTCTCCCCTAGAAGTCTCTCATCTCAAAATAATTTTGGATTTTGTTCAAGATGAACTCAACGTATATTTTCCTAAGGAAATATTGTGGGACTTCACAATTGTTGCACTGTGGGTAATCAAAAACCAAGTACCACCTATCATAAAAAATTTCCTAGTCTATTAGTGGTGGCACCAATGAATTGGAAAACTCTTTGCATTGAGGGTAAGATTTTTATTTGTGTGTGGGTCAGTGAATAATGAGCACAAATAACCTTTTGTAAGTTTAAAATCCTTTACACCTTGATATGATAATTTATTCACGTAATATGCCCTAGCAGCTTGCCTCCTATCTTGAAATTCAATTATTTGTTTACTAATTGAATCTACAAGTTTTAACATATCTTTCAATGAAGTTGCCAGGGTCATTATTTCCATGGTTGAACCATTTGGATCGTTCAACCTCCTAATTAAATCCTCAATTTGGGTTTTTTTGTTCTCAATTTCACTCATTAAATTTTGTTGAGTTCTAGGAGGGTGTTGAGGGATTAGGGAGGAGGTTATCGTTGTGGTTGATTTTGTTGTTGAGGGTTTGTAGGTTGATTTGATTTGTATCCCCTACAAATTCTAAAAAATAAAAAATAAAATACAACCTAAAACTAACAAATTAAAAATAAAAAGCAAACAATCCTTACCTCTCACACTTCTTCATCAACGTGGCGACATCCTAGTGATTAAATAGAAATTGTTGATGAAGAAATCCACAAATTTTCTCCTCCTAGAACACAAGCACGAAATAATGGGGGTTTTGGCTACAGACCACAAACAAAACACAGTGAAATAAAAATGAAAACATTTTACTTTTTTTTTTCTTTTACTAGGTCATAATGCGAGTGCGTTATAATGCGCTCATGTTATAAGCTTGTGCTGTCATAATAGTGGTTTACAATTCTTGAGAGGAACAAATTTTAGATAAAATCACATATTTTTAGAAAATATAATAATTTAAGCCTTAAAAAGTTCCATTTTAAGGATTCCAATTGAAGAGGGTTTGACCAAATCACCTTAGATCAAACCCCCTTGGATAGAACCTCACTAGTTTTAAACCATACCTATAAATGCATCTCCTTTACACCTATCAAAATGCTGATAAAAAATCACTTTTGATTTAGCTTTTGGGGAATCAAATGAATTCATTTAAAATTTATTTCAAATGATTATGGTATTCCTCATAACAAGCTATCCAATGAATATAATTTTAATATGTTTTGGTTTTGTTATGTATTTGTTTTTTAAGTTTTATTAAACATAGGTTTTTCATCGAAAATGAATTTCTTTGTTCTTCACATGTGGAAAAATAGAAGATTATCAAAAAAAAAAATAAAAATATGAGTGCACCAGATATTGAAGTCCTTGATCCAACAAAAAAATTAAATTAAATTTTGACATATACAAAAAAAGTTACGCATTATACGTCGCGTTGTGTCTGAATTATAATTCATTTGACTTTGAAACTTCATTAAGGAAAAAATATTCAATAAGAAACTATCTAACTAAGTGGAAGCACTAGATATCAGAGTTAAAAATCTAAATTTGAAAGAATTAGAATTTTATCCTTCATGGAAAAAAGTTATGCATTATATGTAAGGCCACTTTTTAAAATTTTGTTTTCTGAAAAAAATAATTTTCGTGGGAGATGGAAAAAGAAGTGCAATTTGATTCCAAAAATTTTGAAAAAAATATTTTTAGAATCTACAGAAAAAATTTGATGAGACTCTAGTTTGCACCATCTTCAAATTCCTCATAGTTTAGCCGCTATAGGTGCCCGAATGTGAAGATTTAGTTAAAAATAATAATTTCAGTGTCCAGTTTGGCCAAAAATTGTAAACCACTATTATGGGATCAGTACGCACTCGCGTTATGATTTTTCAATTTTTTTTAAAAAAATGGCCACAAAATTGCTACCCATCTTTATGTACCTGCCCTAGGTTTCTTTAATTAATTATTTTTACAAAGAGTTGAGGATTTAGGGGTATTCATTTGTGCTTTAATATTTTTGACTGATTTATTTTAATAATAAGGAAGGTATAAGTGCTATTGTTGACTAAAATAAAATGGTTCAATTTTTTCATTGACTCAAGGAATTACATTAATCCACTCTAAAAAATTCAAATGTCTTAGGCTCGTCCTATATAATTTTGGACTAAAGCTTGTCAAAACAATTAGTAAAAAAAAATACTTTGACTAGAAGCCATTGATTTTTTTCACAAAGCATAAAGGATTCAGGGATATCTACACAATTTTTTTTTACTAAGAGTCAAGGTTTTTGACTATCCAATATGAGGGTATGTGCAGGATCATGATGGGCCAAAAAGTGGCGTTATGATGGGTATGTGTAGGGTATGTGGCTAACGACTTTTTTTTTACCCAAAATTGATGAAACGAAAAGGGTTTTAAAGGAGATTCTTAGCTTTCCACCAATATAAATTATGTTTACTTTGAATTTAATAACTAATTATTATTTATTTTCTATTTGAATTACAACTAAAGTCTTGATTGATAGGGTGATTGAAAAACATCTATAGCTTTCAAACAGTATCACATTTTGTGAATCTGAAACATGCACCACATTCTATGATTCACATACTATAGGATTAAAAAAAGAAAAAATGAATTTCATGAAGTTTTTACCAAGTTAAGGTGGTCATACATACAAGTTTTTATATTTTTTAAAAGTTGTAATAAACAATTCATTATTAATTATTTACTTGGAAAAAAATGTTAAAAAAATATGCATCACATCGGCACACGAGTCCTCTACTTAAATATGAAAAAATATTATCATTTTATTGTAGTTAGGGTGGTCAAACAGACACCTACTTCTTATTTTTTCCCTAAAATTTAAGTACTACTACATTGAAATTTCAAATTTTCACCAAATAGATTTTTAAAAAAATAAATAAACCTAGTAGTTTATAAACTAAATTCAATTTTCTACAGATTCTATTCTTACATATTTTTGAAATAATATAGACAACTTATTCAAATTTTTACGTCAAGTTTCCTAACTTTGATTTTTCTGAATTTTTTGCCACTTAAGGGCCTGTTTTTTCCATGATGATCCTGCACATATCCATGACTTCAAATCCTTTGACTACATTGACTAATAGTCAATAATTGAGTAGCACCTAGTTAGCCTTTAACTTCAGTTACTACTTTTCTTAACTAAGAGTATATTTCTATTTTGTGCTAATGCATATTAAGCCAAGAGATAAAGTTGAATTCACTAGGTACACCATCTCAACTTCATCCATTATAATGTTCATCTAATAGTTGACCACTTAAGATTTTTTAATTAAAATACTAATTAAGAACCATATGCTTGCTTTTTATTTGTGTGCCATAGAAAAAGGGACCTCTTGCTTGACATAGGATTAATTCATGATAAAATAGACTTAATGAGGCCTTAATATAGTATTGTGAGGTATTTTATGTGTCAACACTAGGTCTTGGGCCATTGTAAATTGAATAACATGCTTTAACGATGTCTTGTAAAGGTGTTGTAAAGTGTTATAAGATGCTTTAACGCTTTTCCATACTTAATGAAGCCATTTCTTCCTAATTCAACATTATAAAATATATTCAAATACATTATCACATCAATCTATAAGGTTTTTGAATTAAAATTAATGTTAAACTAGTGTTGTAATGTGTCTTGCACATTCACATTGGTTCTTGTGCCTTTCTAGGCTATGTGGACCTCATTTTAGTGTTGTAAAGTGTATTTAATCACACTTTCACATTGAATTATGTGTCCCAAGCCCTAATTTCACTTTTCATCATCATTATTAGGCCCCTATTAACCCATGTTGTGCATTTTGAGGCAATATTTGATAAAATACCTAACAAAGTTACAATTTAAACCTTATCTCCTTATCTCCTAGCATCCTAGCTGTCAAAATGGCCTCTGTTGTATCCATTCGCTATGCATGGAAAATCAGTCCCATCCAGGTGGGACCCATTCACCATGGGTGGCGAATGTGTCCCATTTGGCCCCATTTTTGACCTTTGAGTAGGAAAAAGTGGAATTTAAGTTTGTTATTTTCACATGTCGGCCTAAGGGATCTAATTTTTGAGATAGTAAGGTGGATTTCCTATAAATATAAGTCTTTTAACCCTAATTCACATCTATTATCATTCATTCATCCATCATTTTTCCATCTCAAGTCCAGCAACTTAGGGTTTTATCATTTCAAAGCATCAAAACATAAATTTTCAGACATTTAAGGGCATATTTTTCATGTTTTGCTGCATAATTTCAAGATAAAACATCATGGAAAGGTAATTAACTCCATTATTGCATGTTTCATTACATTCTTTCATCATTTTAGTTTAATTACCTAAAAGGTGTTTGACCAAGGAAAACCCCCATGCCCTAACATTCAACATTTTTTGCAGATTTAGGTCTCTTGAAAGCTTGGAAATCATTAAGATTCAAGTTGCAAGGTTCTTCAAGTCTTCTATTCATTCAAAAAGTAAAAATATCAACAAAAACTCATTTTTAGGTTAATAAATCAGAATTCTAGAAGTGAACACCTGTAGAGAATCAAAGTGCAGACCGAGAGTTCCAGATTCCACCTTTGAATATTTAAATATTCTAAATTGGACTCATTCGTGATGGGTGGTGAATGAGTCCCACCTCCAAGGTTAATTTTGAATTTTCTATGGAATTTTTAGGTACTCTTTTGTCAGAAATGGGTTCCAGCTCAGTTTTGCAAAACTGGGATTGATTTGCCCAGAATGGTGAAGGAGTCCCACTAGGCTTGAAAACCAGCATCAACAACATTTCAAATGTCATTTCCAATCTCCCTCAACATTCCAGGTGCACACTTTCAGTTTGGTTCAGTTCTGTTTAGTTTTGCATGCATTTCTAGTTCATTTCTGCATAATACAATGTGTTTTCAAACAAGTCACATTTCTTAGGTTTTGCATACTTAATCAATCAATATTATCAATTAGTTGCACTTATATTATCTCATTTAGTCATATAAACATCATACAATACTTTATTTGAATGAACCTACCTAGACTTTTGGCTCTACTTTGTCCTTTTAGGTGAAAAACCCTAGAAGTGCTAGAAAGGATTAGGGTGCCAGAAATCTACAGTTCATAAATTGTAGATCTTGCAAAAATCTTAGATATTTCATATATAATAAGTCATTTAGATCACATAATTGCATTTAGATCATTTCATTTATGCATAATAACATCATACATAACATAATTTGAATGAACCATGTAGCATTTTTGGCCACTCTCTCCTTGTAGGTGAAAAACCCTAGAAGTGCTAGAAAGTCCTAAGGTTCAAAAAATCTATAGTTCATTTTGGTGAACCTACATTTTAAACACTTTCTTATCTGATTTTGGAATCTTTCATCATAGATCTATTCTTGCATTAGCTTTGCATTATGACTTGCATGAATTCATTGGCATGCTAGGTTTCAAAATTTGCATTCATAATAAATTGCATTTAGGTTGCATTTTTGACATCAAAATTGATTTAATTTTTTTGAAATTCTACATTTTAAACTTAGGTCTGCATCATAGCACTCAAAAACCATCCAAATCACCCCAAATTTTTTGATAATTCTAAAAAAATGTCCATATTGGGACTCATTCACCACCATGGGCGAATCAGTCCCTTTTGACCCCTAAAACAACCTTTTATAGAACTGAAAACCCTAATTTTATGCTTTTTTTTGCTGCCATCACTTATCTATATCACTTTGATGACTTTTTGTAACATTGATTTCATTAGATTTAGCTTACATTAGCTCATGTCACGCATGGTTTAAATTTCACATTTGCATTCTCATATTGTCACATATCATAATCAGTCAATTATCATCTAAAAATTGTATTTCATTTCATCCTTTTACATTGAGCTTTGAGTTAGCATATATTGTTCTTCTGAAATGTTAGTTTCAATCTTCTCCAAATTTGCAAAGAAAAAGTTAGTTCATAAACATGTTAATCCTTCATTCAATGCATTCCCTAGTTATGAAAGTCTCTTAGTGCAAGATAGGTGATAATGACAATGTTAACCTTAAACTCACACCCCCTCCTATCTCTCCTATTTGTGTGGATGATGTGACAGAAGAGCATACAAACATAGATAACCATGATGATCATATTTTTTCTTCTCCCTTGATACCTCTCCTTTTAGTGATGAAGGTATCTTGGCGAAAGAAGAAAGACTTGTTGACAATCATGAAGATCTTGTTTGTCCTTCTCATCCCCTTTAGGAAGATATTTTAGCACAAGAAAATGAAATCATAGACACATTCCTAAACATCACCTTACCTAATTTCCATTGTTCTTTGGATTGTGAGAATAATTTTGAGGTAGATAAGATTATAAATGATGATGACTATTGGTCTACAACAACCCTTTTTATGATCCTTCCCAGGCTACCACTTATATTTTGGAAGACATTAGGGAACAAAGGACTGAAGTCATAAATGATCATGATAACCACATTTTTTTTTTCTCCTGGTATCTCTCCTAGTTATGATGAAGATAATTTGTTGTTAGCAAACATAACCAATGAGATTCATGATAATCTTAGTTGTCCCCTTTCACCTACGGAAAAATTTATTGAGCAAAACAATTCAACCATTAAGCATTCTCCTACTTTTGATGAAGTCTTTTTTCAAGAACCAACCTTAGAATTTCAACAAATTTCAGTTTGTAGTTCCTCTAAAAACCCTCCTCCTCAGAAGGATATCATGATGCAAGACAAGAACCACCATAATGATATGGAGTCTCACTTGTTAAGGGATGTTAATATTATTCAACCTCAACTCATACTTTACCCACCATCACATAAAACTTCACCTAAACCTGAGTTTACTCTCTACCCACCACACAAACAAAAAACTCAAAATAAACCTGAACTTATCTCTTACCCACCTCAGAATAATGTATTGCAGTAGCTGAGTTATAATACCATTGCTCATACATATAACACTCAAAATAATCCACAACCACCGCAACCAACCCCACCCTCCTTACCTTTACCCAATCCGCCTAGTGCTCCTTGTTATATTCCACACAAAAAGGAGTATGACCTTGTTGAACAATTAAATAATTCTCCTGCAAAGATTTCCCTTTGAAATTTACTTCAGAACTCACCAAATTATCACACTATTCTTCAAATAGCCTTAAAAAAAAATTGTTGTTTCTCCTGGTACAACTCTAAATGATGTGGAAACTTTAATTCATAAAATGACTCAAACTACTCTTGACATTACTTTCCATCAACATGAGCTCCCTCCTTTAGAGTTGCACAAATAAAGTGACACTTTCACGATCATTGCTCAATACAATCAGATAGGGATAAAGAAAACCCTTATTGATAATGGTTCTACCCTTAATGTGTGCAGTGTGAATCTCCTTGATAGATTGCATGTTGACAAGTCACAAATAATACCTGATTATGTATATGTTCAAGGATTTTATAATACAACATAAAAAGTGCTCAATGTAATTACTTTGCCTATTATGGTTGCGGTGGCTACTTTGCAAAATCCTATTCATGTCATGCCTTATGATCTTTCATGTAATCTTCTTTTAGGTAGACCATGGATTCATGAAATGAATGCAGTGCCTTCGACCCTTCATCGTATCATGAAATATGTCTATAACAATCACATTATTCAAGTTGAAATAGACCCTAAGCCTGAAAGTTTCTTGTAGCTTGAAAAAGGAGCTACAAGTCCTCTAAAAACATTAATTCCAACATCCAACATAGATCCTCTTGAAATTGAACACAACGATGAGGAATCGCCATCTAAATTATTTGGCGATGATTGGGGATCCTTAGAATTCAAACCACCATTTATGGGTGAGTATGTAATTACACAAAAGAAAGATGAGAAACAAGGAAAACCAACCATCATGACAACTCAAAATTCTACACAATCTTCTCCACCATCTATGCAAGAAAATACAACATACACAACAACCTTTGATGAACACAATAACTATCCATCACCTAATTGAAAAGCAATGAAGACACTTTATGGAAAAGGTTATGACCTCATGAAACAACTTGGGTATAGTGGAAAAGGATGTGGTGCTCGAGAACAAGGTATCCACAACCCTATCAATCCTCTCACACAACAAAAAACTCATGGTCTTGGCTATTGTCATGTGATAGAAATAGCCAAACCTCACTCAACATCAACAACCCCACACAACATACTCCTAAATTAACCTTAACCATCATCCATCCTCAACCCTTCGACACTAGTTGTCTTGAACATCATCCTTTCCCAAACATCCAATAAAAAAATACACCTTCACTTAAAGTCAATGTCATCTTGCAAGACACTAAAAATATGCATTCGATAGATTTTCCCTCCTCCTATAATGGAGAGACCAAAATCTCATAATCTAAAGAGTCTTGCGTAAGTATGACATTTACTACTAAACAACATGTATCTTTGACACCAACTACAAGACCACCTTCTACCATAGATCAAGAAGGTATCTTGTCGAGACTCCTCCAAGATCACTTGATCACCCTCCCTCCCATAACTTGTAAGAAATGTCATTCCAAGACTTCATTTTGCACCTATCATAGAGTTCACAGTCACTTCACCAATGAATGTAAAGATTTGAGTCATAAAATCCAACATTTTTAGGAATTTGGTATTCTTCCCTCTATGGGGGGCACCTAGTTCCTCTAATTGATATTGATTTTCACTCTAGCATGCATTTCATTAATCAATTCGGCTCACCCTTGTTCTACATTCAGTGGGGGAATGGGGTTCTATAGCCTTATCCTCGTATGTCACTTGTCATTGTCTCCTTTGGCTAGTCATTAACCTTTCATGAACATTTAAGAGCAAGCTTGGGATGTGGATGATGTGTCTTAAGTTGTCTCACATGTGACATACTACCCTTTTCATGATGTAGCTTATCGAAAACATATGACTTGGCATAGGGCTTTCCAATTAAGCTCTCATGTTCTCCTTCTTCTACTTTAAAGAAATTGCTCATAGTACTGGTGTTTGCAACCACTTTAACATGGGGGCATACATCACCACTCACATTTCATTGTGTGATTTTCTTTTTCTTGATATTTCATCTCTTGGACACATTTGGCACAATGTTCCCCAGGATGAGATCTTGCACTTGTCCTCTCTTGGAAACAAGATGAGACTATTTGCACTTATCCTCTCTTGGAGACATTAATCATGATGTTCCCTAAGATGAGACATTGCATGAACAAATCAAAATCCCTTTGAACAATCTTTTCACTATCTTGCATTAGCAATGTCTATGAATGTAAAAAATACAAAGTTTTGCTTACCTTATAGAGCTCGAAAATCCTTTTCCTTTGTGGCACCTTATTAAAGTTATCAGGAGGTATAACTTTGATATGGTTGAGCAGGAGGCCCAAGTGGCATGACTTTCCCCATAGCCACCTATATGTTTGTGAGTGCATACCAACTAGCGTATGTATTTCACCTTTTGGGTCTTCTCACCCGACGGACAACCAAGAGTTCTATCGCCCCCAAGTGAGTATGCATTTTCTTTCCAAAACAAGTAGCCTAGATCTGATCCATAACTAGCTAGAAAAATGATTGAAGTGTAATCCACCTTATTTTCATCCTTCTCTTCTTCCTAGTTCTTGCCATTGCATGATTATGTATCTTGTTGTTTTGACTTAGGATCTTCAATCCTAGGGGCTTGGCCACCTTCTTTATCTATTTCATTCTTTTTCATCTGCAATTGTACAATTGGATCTCTCTCGAATGTCTACTTTAGTGTGAGTTTGAAGCAAGGTCATCCTCTCACTAAAGTGGGGGCTAAATGTTATGTAGAAAAAAGGACTTCTTGATTGACATAGTATTAATTCATGATAAAATAGACTTAATGAGGCCTTAATCTAGTGTTGTGAGGTATTTTATGCATCTACACTAGGTCTTGGACCCTTGCAAATTGAATAACATGCTTTTAACAATTTCTTATAAAGGTGTTGTAAAGTGTTGTAAGATGCTTTCATGCTTTTCTAGACATAATGAACCCATTTCTTCCTAATTCAGCATTATAAAATATATTCAAAAGCATTATCACATCAATCTAGAAGGTTTTTGAATTAAACTTAATGTTAAACTAGTGTTGTAATGTGTCTTGCACATTCACATTGATTCTTGTGCCTTTCTAGGCTATGTGGACCTCATTTTAGTGTTGTAAAGTGTATTTAATCACACTTTCATGTTGAATTCTATGTCCCAAGCCCTAATTGGCCTTTGCATCATCATTAATTGGCCCCTATTAACCCATGTTGTGCATCTCGAGGCAATATTTCATAAAATACCTGACAAAGTTGCAATTTAAACCTTATTTCCTTATCTCCTAGCATCCTAGTTGTCAAAATGTCCCATATGTGACCCATTCATCATGCATGGAAAATCAGTCCTATCTAGGATGGACCCATTCACCATGGGTGGCAAATGAGTCCCATTTTGCCCCATTTTTGACCTTTGAGTGGGAAAAAGTGAAATTTAAGTTTGTTATTTTCACATGTCGCCCTAAGGGATCCAATTTTTGGGATAATAAGGTGGATTTCCTATAAATGTAAGTCTTTTAACCCTAATTCACATCTCTTATCATTCATTCATTGATCATTCTTCCATTTCAAGTGAAGCAACTTAGGGTTTTATCATTTCAAGGCATCAAGACATCAATTTTTAGACATTCAAGGGTAGATTCTTCATGTTTTGTTGCATACTTTCAAGATCAAACATCGTGGAAAGGTAATAAACTCCATTATTGCATGTTTCATTACATTCTTTCATCATTTTGGTTTAATTACCTAAAAAGGGTTTGACCAAGGCAAACCCCCATGCCCTAACATCCAACTTTTCTCCTTCTTGTCTTATTTGTTTGCAGATTTAGGTCTCTTGGAAGCTTGGAAATCATTAAGATTCAAGTTGCAAAGTTATTTGAGTCTTCTATTCATTCAACAAGTCAAAATATCAACAAAAACTCATTTTTAGGTTAGAAAATCAGAGTTTTGGAAGCGGACACCTATAGAGAATCAAAGTGCAGACCGAGAGCTCTGGATTGCACCTTTGAATATTTGAAAACTAAAAAGTGGGCACATTTTCCATGGGTGGCGAATGAGTCCCACATTCAGGGTCAATTTTTAGTTTTCTGCATTTTTAGGTAGCCTTTTGTTAGAAACAGGTTCTAGCTCAGTTTTGTAGAACTAGAACTAATTCGCCTAGAATGGCGAATGAGTCCCACCAGACATGAAAACCAACATCACCAGCATTTCAAATGTCATTTCCAATCTCCTTCAACATTCCAAGTGCACACTTTCAGTTTGGTTCAATTCTGTTTAGTTTTACGTCCATTTCTAGTTCATTTCTACATAACACAACGTGTTTTCAAACAATTCACATTTCTTGCATTTTGCATAATTAATCAATCAATCTTATCAATTAGTTGAACTTAGATCATCTCATTTAGTCATATAAACATCATACAATCGTTTATTTGAATGAACCTACCTAGACTTTTGGCTCTACTTTGTCCTCTTAGGTGAAAAACCCTAGAAGTGCTAGAAAGGATTAGGGTGCTAGAAATCTATGGTTCATAAATCTTATTTCTTGAATATATATTCAGTCATTTAGATCACTTAATTGCATTTAGATCATTTCATTTAGGCATAATAACATCATACATAACATAATTTGAATGAACCCTTAAGCATTTTTGGCCCTACTCTCTCCCTTTAGGTGAAAAACCCTAGAAGTGCTAGAAAGTCCTAAGGTGCCAAAAATCTACAATTTAGTTTGAAATTTTCATTTCTCCAATTATAAGCATGGTCTCATCAACTTTGAATGGGGTTAACATATTTTATTGATAAATAAACATATCTGTAGGAATTCCAACAATGATCAAAAATCAAGAGAGCATTTTCTATTTAAATGTCTATTGTATTATGATATCTATGTCAAGTTTTGCTACTTCTTCAAGGAAAAGCATGATTCTTTATGAGATTTTATCTATTACAAAAATACAAGATATGTAACTATATTCATTGAAGCGATAACCCAACACATAATTTGTATTTTCAACAATCATTAACACATATTATCTTCATTTTTACTTTAAACTTCCTTTCTTCAACTTTAATTTTAAAAATGCATACTTATTATAAATTATAACTTATATTTCTTTTCTTTATAAACATTTTATTTAAATACATTCTTTTTACATCAAACCTGATTCATATAAATTTCAAGTTTTCAAATTCAAATTTCACCACTTTCCAACAACCACTTGACTACATTGCATTTAGATAAAACAAAATTACAAAATAGTTGGCTTTTTACAACTTTTTACACCTAACTAAAGAAAGACCGTTCTCATCTAAACGGAAATAACAAGTCACCACCTACTCTATACTGTCATTCAATGACGTAAACTTTTTCTTAAGGCGTAGAACGGGGGAACAGTGAATACAAAAGCTGAGAACGTCAACTCGAGTCACCACCATTGATGCTGCCGATCTGTATACACAGCGTGTTCTTTTGGAACATATCCAACACAGAATGTAAGATAATTTGTCGACTGCCAAAATACGGTGAAAGACTTCAAAACTCCTTATCCGCAGCTCTAGGACAGTTAAAAAACTATATTTCTTATAATCTCGGTAACTTATTTATATGAAACTACAGTACCCATAAGAGTCGAAATCATAAATGAGAAGTATCATAAGTCAATTCGAATGTATCAAATAAACTGGGAAACTTTCTTCTTTCTAAATCTTGAATGGTTCACTTCTTCCCAACAATAAAAGTAATCATTTAACAATTGTACGTGTGAATGAAGTAGAAAATTATTAATAATCATCTGGCAGTTCACCAATTTACTGTCCAAGAAGAGCTCTTGGCCAATACGTACATAAATGCACTTGAGTTTGGTGAGGTTTGGAATAGACTAAGTAAACAAAACATTCATGTTGATAAACAATAACAAACGTCATTAGAAGCACGCCAGTTATTCGTGCACGGTATTCCCTTGGAATTTTTCATGTTTCTACCTGGTTAGTTAAGAGAAATTCAAGGAATATTTGTTGAAGTTTTACTATACAAATACAGACTATTCCCACCTACAATAAGTTGGAGATTGCAGAGGCTCAAATAAGGCACCTCACCAACTTCTACTTACCCACATATTCTTTAATATGATGATTTAAAGTGTAATGCCGGAAGGAAACGGGTAAAGAATTTTTTAAAGATAATAAAATACTAGTAACGTCGTTAATTTCCACTAGACTAACAATCATATTATGTTTACACTGAGAATTTAATTCAACCAGTGTTTAAAACAT
The DNA here is from genome assembly GCA_007258455.2 of Sequoia sempervirens. Classification (NCBI taxonomy): domain Eukaryota; kingdom Viridiplantae; phylum Streptophyta; class Pinopsida; order Cupressales; family Cupressaceae; genus Sequoia; species Sequoia sempervirens. The sequence goes on along the minus strand of VDFB02000008.1, from coordinate 318,850,704 downwards.
TTTAGGAAATCGTAAGCTTAAGTTACAAGTCTCATGTAAAAATCTAAGAACATCCCACAACACATCACATGAATATGCCATGCGTAAATTAAAACATAGCTAAAGAACGTCCTCAACTAATTTACAACGTCCTGCAACAACCATATAACACCCTGCATCAATTGCATAACCATCTGTATATATAGAATGTCCTCCAACAGCTGCATGATCCACAACATATACACAATTTCATATAGAAGATCTTTGACACATACTTTACAACAATGATTAGTATTTTAGTGCCTTTTAACTAAGAGATATCTTAACTTTCTTAACCGATTTAATTGGTTGATATTAAGTAATGAAAATATTGAGAATTTATTACGAAGAACTAAATTCAAATGTTTAAAGTAATATCTATTGGTTAAATGTTTTTATTGGTTAAATGTTTTTATTAGGTAAGTAGCATTTACAAGGTGTTGGACTCAAACACAAAAGATTCAATAGGACAAAAAGTCAACAAAATAAAATAGAGTCAAAGGGCATAGGCCAGAGACAACAACCCAACAACTAACCATCAACAGAGTAAAGTTTTTTTAAAACATAAAAAAAAAAGATAAAAAAACAGAGCACCAAACTACATAGCAAGCTTCTCCCAATCCTCCTTGAAAAAAATAAAGATGCTATAGTTTTAAGAGCTTGTATTAGCATCATTTGTATTTTCATGTATTTTTATTTCTTCTTGTAACATAGACCCAAGGGTAACTACAGAGTGGTGGATGACCTTCGAAGGAAAGCAGGAAAGACCAGTCATTTTTCTTTCCACGCCATCCATCTGAGCTAACAAAGTAGTGACATCCTGGGCCATGTTTATACACTTATAGTAGGTGCCCATTTTGGGTTTCTCATTAGGGGTAGACTCCTCCAAATCAAAGAGCATAACATTAAGTTTAGGGAACAAACTCAGTCCTTCAATATCCACATCTGCATCCTCATCCTTGTCCTCCTTACTACTATAATCCTCCTCCTTATCCTCATTAGTCACATCACTAGAAATAGCATCCATGGTGGGTTTGGGAATAAGACGTCTCACAGGTCTGTGTGATTTCCATACGCTAAGGTTAGGACTATCACTCTCCTTAGTTAAACCTAACTCTCTTTTTCTCTCATCCTTTTAAGTAGCCTTGTTGTTTTCCTCCTCATCATGATCTTTAGAACTTGCCTATTCGACATAGATTTGACTAAGGGATTTTTCTTCTTGTTGTTGTCAGGATTTTTAGGTTCAGTGTTAGTCATTTATTCAGGATCTCTAGAAGGGTTGTTTTTAAGATCACAAAGACTAAAAAACCAATTTTTTGGTTAAAAGTTCTAGAGGTTTTTGAGGGCTTAGGTTGCAAGTTTGGGGTTTAGACTCCATCTTGGGGGTGACATTCTGGGTAGACATTTTCAATTTCCCTTTAGAAAGAGGCATTGTAGACTTCTCAGCAGGAGGGTTCAAGGGGTTCTCCAAAGGAAAGGTTTCAAGTGGGGTTTCCTCAACAAGAAAATACCTAATGGGCATAGGGGGAAAAGGGGTAGGTGAAAGTGAGAGTCTAAGAGTATGCCCGTAGTGGAGTGAGATAGATGAATTGTCAATTTTTTTGGCTTCCATACTCATTCATCAACACTTCCAAGGAGAAAATAAAATAAAAGGGGAAGGTAATGATCACCTTATTCCTAAAATGATTTAGTAGGGGAAGGTCTAAGACTAAAAATCCCCTTCTAGAGTAATGCATTTCACCAACATAAAACATACCTTATCCCAAGGTTGAGGAAGCTTGTCCCTATCACAACCATCATGCAATATAATTGACGTCTCCCCCTTATTAAAATTAAATTCATGTTCTCCATATCTGAAACATTTCTATGTCTTGCCAACTTTTGTTCTTTGAAAGATAAACCTATCAGTTAGGAAAGAACATATTCACTCACATCAAAAGATATGCCTCCCATTTTAACCTACTTCTTATTCAAAACACTAGAAATATGAATAGATAGATTTTTCATCCTTCCCACTAACAATCTCTAGGAATAGTGCCAAATCACCTTTGACACAAATATGAGGGTATGTGCAGGATCATGATAGGCCAAAAAGTGGCGATATGATGGGTATGTGTAGGGTATGTGGCTGACGACTTTTTTTTACCCAAAATTGATGAAACAAAAAAGGTTTCTAAAGGAGATTCTCAGCTTTCCACCAATATAAAGTATGCTTTAATTTGAATTTAATAAATAAATATCATTCATTTTCTATTTGAATTAAAACTAAAGTCTTGATTGATAGACTGATTGAAAAACATTTATAGCTTTCAAACGATATCACATTTTTTGAATCTGAAACATGCATCACATTTTATGCTTCTCATACTATATAGGATTTAAAAAAATGATTTTTATGAAGTTTTTACTAAGTTAAGGTGGTCAGACATATGAGTTTTTATATTTTTTAAAAGTTGTAATAAAAAATTCATAATTAATTATTTACTTGGAAAAAATACAATTTTTTTTTGAGGTGGTTACACTATAGAATGTTGTCAAATCTAGGTGTCGAGTAAGGAAGAATAGAGTGATTTCGCAAAATGGGAAGGATTTTTCTAGAAACAATATTTAAAACCAATTATAAAGACAATTACAAAATAATTAATTGAGTAATCATTCTCAAGATAATGGGAATCCAAAAATTTGGGTCATCTCATATAATTTATTTTTAGTTTTTGATGGTGTTGTTGGTCTAGTGGTGCATGCACAACTCACACTAGGGTTTGCATGTCCTAGTCGCAACTAGTGAAGGAATTTTCTATGCATTTGGTTAGTTTTTGGCTATGTGAAGGGTTGGGTGGTGTTCTATGTGGGGATTTTTTTGTTGTTGAGTGGTGTTGGTTTGTTCTTTTTCCTTTTTCTAGTGGGTGTTGGGCATTTGTGGGTATTGCTAGTTTTGGCGGTTGTGTGGTGCATTGTAGTTGTGGATGTGGATTCTTCTTGGATAATTTGTTGGTTTCATTTACTTGGGGTCTTGCGGTTGGTTGTGGGGGTGTTGGTGTGGGATTTTCCCAATTTTCTTTTTCTTTTCCTTTTTCCTTTGGTTATGTCTATTGGTGAATGGTGTCGATGGAAAATTTTGGGATGGTTGATAAAATGTATTTTTTTGGGATAATATCGAGGGTTAATCCTCCCTCATCTACACCTGATAAAGATTTATATTTCTTGAGCAATGCCTTAAATGGGACAAGATCATCGCAGGTGGGTGGCTCTTGAGCTTCAAAATTGAGTGAATGCCTCGTAAAGAGTTTATCCCATCTAGTCTTGGTTATCCAACCATACTCTATTATAGAGGATGTGAACTACTTAAGTAATCATGCCTTGATCTATATGTTGAAAGGTGCAAGACAACTGAGAGGGGGGGTAAATTAGTTGTCACAAATCTAAAACAATTATCAACTTCTCATACACTTTATTATGTTATTAAGTATGAACATGCAATGCAAATAATAGAAAACAACATCAACACAAGAAACACTATATTTACGTGAAAAACCCAATAAGGGAAAAACCATGGTGAGGATTAACTCACAATATAAAGTAATTCCAAAAATAATTACAAAGAGGCTCACAGCGAGAGGGCTCATAGTCTAAAAAGGACTCACTATTTGGATACAAGGCTCACTGCCTATAGATACAAAAGATAACAAAAAAATTGACCACAAAAAATTACATAGATCCACAACCTTAATCAGAAGATTGCAGGCACCATCGACTCACTGCTATCAGGAATCTAACACATTAAAGTATTATTGCCTCAACTCACTTTCACACACTCTTGCTTCTCAAACTTGTTGCATTTTTGATCCATCAATCCATAACATCTCAACTTGTATTTATACCATCTTCAACCTTAGAATCTTTCTCCAAGGTTGGATACACACGCTTCTTATTAAAAATTCAAATTAGGTCAGTAACTCAACATTCCCACGATGGAAGAGAATGAGAGTGGACCAAAACAACACTTAACCAAGACCCAAAAAAATGTCTTGGATCTGTCATAGGCTTCCTCAATTGATACTTATCCTTTACATGACATGTAAACATCATGTCAACCAAACCTAATGAAAACACAAATGAACTATCAAGTACACGCTTCCGCAATAAGAAGATAACATGAATACCACATAATATGCTTCACCAAACAATGGATCACATCTCAGATACCTTAAGATTCATCCACAAAAAATGAAACAACCTTCATACATAGAAAAATTTCCATCAGTCCATTTAGACTGTATAGACTCACAAAGTAATACTGAAACACAACTTCTAGAGCACCAAACCATGAGCACCTTTGGCAAAACACATGTAACACCATTAAAATACATCTTCCAGATCCATAAGATTCAAAAGGAACCAATGGAGCACTATGGAGCATAAACATTTCTTCTAGTCATAGGCAAACAACACTACCAAACCAGTTCACACACTGGTGAACACAACTTTTACTCTTCATCAAACTAGAAGCTAAAAAGTAGGACGTATCACCAAAAAATTCCTATAAAGAACACTTCAGAGCCACACAAGCATAGGATCAACATAGAAGAAATGCGGAGCACTAATCAAAGCACATTCTAAACATACACACAAATCTGACTTCACTATTTCCCAAAAGCACTTGGCAACTCATCATATCGGTACACTTGTAACATCATAAAGATAGATCCATGTACTCACATATCAATAGCATCTCAACTATACATGCACAACCTACAATCACTTGATTCATTTCTCTGCAACAACCTATAGTGTGTTGAAATCAATGAAAACATCAATAACAACACCACCCTACTCATGCATACTTGCAAAAATCTCTCCCTTTGTCATTGATGGCAACACATGATGTGAAAAACCATCAAAGACAACATCTATTCCATTCCAAAACTCTCCTTTAATTTTTAGAATATATATCCTACACAACATTCCTTCACTCTCAATACTCTCTCCCTTTTCCTTTCACTATTTTTCACATGACTCTCTCCTGCTTTGACATCGATGGCAAAGAACAAAAAGTTTACATAATTCTTCAGCCATATGTAGCTTTGATCACTCCCCCTCAGGAGTACACCCATTCATATCATACTGCAACAATGAAACTTCCTACCCTCCCTAAGGAGTAGACCTCATTCATTAGTCCAGACAAATGAAGAATCTGTAGATCCACTAGACTAATGCACCTCCGTGTGCACCTAGTTCAAAGAAGGAGGGGTAGTAACCCCAAAATTCTCATTGAGATACTCAAAATTATCCTTTGGAAGAGCCTTAGTAAATATATCTACAACTTGATCCTTTGTAGGTACATACTCTAGTCTAACTTCATTCTTCAATACCTTCTCTCTCAAGAAATGATATCTGATAGATACATGCTCTATCCTTGAATGCATTACTGGATTCTTTGAAATGTTTATAACACTTGCATTGTCATAGAAGATAGGGATAGGTTCATCACATATCACTCATACATCCTTCAATGTTTGCTTCATCCACAAAACATGTGTGCAACAAGATGTTGCGACAATGTACTAAGCTTCTCTAGTGGATAAATAAATTGAATCATATTTCTTCCTTAGCCATGAAACCAATCTTCCTCCAAGAAAGAATGCACCACCACTTGTACACTTCTGGTCATCTACATGACAACCAACCCAATCTACATCAGTGTAAGTATTCAAAGTGAAATTAGTATCCGTAGGATACCATAGGTCATAATCTAGAGTTCCTTTTAGATATTTGAATATTCTTTTCATAGCTATAATATGTGCTTCTTTAGGTTTTGCTTGAAATCTAGAAACCAAACATACTGCATGCATGATATCCATTCTAGAAGCTGTAAGATACAACAATCCACAAATCATAGATCTGCACATGCTCTTATCAACTTTACGAGATTCATCATTCTTACTTAGCTTGCATCCAATCACCATAGGGGTACAGACCGGTTTGGAGTCATCCATTCCAAAATTCTTCAACAACTCTTTGACATACATAGATTGTGAATATCCCATTTTTTGTTTGATTCACTTGAAGTCCAAGGAAGAATTTCAACTCACCAATCATAGACATTTCAAAATCTTTTTGCATTTCCTCTGCAAATTTCTTGCACATACCTTCATTTACTCCAAAAATAATATCATCAACATACACAACCACTATCAACATTTTCTTTCCTTCAACCTTGAAATAAAGATTACTATCTCTAGAGCCTTTGCTGAACCTTTCCTATGTCAAATATCTATCCAACCTTGCATACCATGGTCTAGGAGCTTGTTTGAGTCCATACAATTCCTTTTTCAACTTATAGACCATATATGGTTTATCTGATAACTAAAATCCCTTTGGTACAAGTTCCATAAACACCTCTTCTTCCAGTTCACCATTCAGGAATGTAGACTTAACATCCATCTGATATACTTTGAAATATTTGTGAGTAGAAAATGCCAAAAACATCTGAATGGCTTCCATTCTTTCCACTGGGTCAAATGTCTCCTCAAAGTCTATGCCTTCAACTTGTGAATAACCTTTGAATACAAGCCTTAGGTATGTGCAGGATCATGATGGGCCAAAAAGTGGTGATATGATGGGTATGTGTAGGGTATGTGGCTGATGAATTTTTTTTTACCCAAAATTGATGAAACAAAAAGGGTTTTTAAAGGAGAATCTCACCTTTCCACCAATATAAATTATGTTTTATTTTGAATTTAATAAATTATTATTATTCATTTTCTATTTGAATTACGACTAAAGTCTTGATTGATAGGCTAATTGAAAAAAATCTATAGCTTTCAAATGGTATCACATTTGTTGAATCCAAAACATGTGTCACATTCTATGCTTTGCATTCTATAGGATTTAAAAAAAAAAATTGAATTTCATGAAGTTTTGACCAAGTTAAGGTGGTCAGACATATGAGTTTTTATATTTTTTAAAAGTTGTAATAAAAAATTCATAATTAATTATTTACGTAGAAAAAAATTACAAAAAAATATGCATCACATTAGGACATGAGTCCTCTACTTATATCTAAAATCTTATAAAAAAATATTATCATCTTATTGTGGTTAAGGTGGTCAGGCAGACACCTACTTATTTTTTCCCTAAAATTTAAGTATTAATGCATTGAAATTTCAAATTTTCACCAAATAGGTTTTCTTCTTTTTTAGATAAACCTAGTAGTTTAGAAACTGCATTCAATTTGCTACATATTCTATTTTTACATATTTTTGAAATAATATAGATAACGTATTCAAATTTTTATGTTAGGTTGCCTAACTCTGATTTTTCTAAATTTTTGGCCACTTAAGGGCCTATTTTTCCATGATGATCTTGCACATACCCCCTTGCTTTGTTTCTCACAACTTCACCATTCTAATTCAACTTATTATTGAACACCCACTTTGAACCAATTACATTCTTGTTCATAGGTCTAGGAACCAGTTCCCATGTCTGATTCTTCTCTATTTGCTGCAATTCCTCTTTTATTGCTCTAATACAACTTTCATAAATGCATGCTTCACACACTAATTTAGGTTCTATCTTTAAAATTAAACATAGTTTTACTTCTGCTACCACCACTTTGCTTCTTGTCTTTACACCTTCACTTTTACCTCCAATTTTTGTTCTTTTAGATGATTCTTCTTAACATACTTTGGGGTCTTAGGTTTAGGTTTCGAAGCTTCTTCTTCAATATATATATTCTTCTTCTTCCTTATTCTCTTCTTGTACTTGTTCACATATAGGGTCATCTGGTTCAACTTCACTTATGTCAACTGGTTTGTGCATATCTTCATTAACTTTTACATTTGCACTCTCAACAATCTTCCTAAATATTTTATTGAAGCATCTATAAGCTTTTCTACTAGTTGAATATCCAAGGAAAATACCTTCATCACATCTAGCATCAAACTTTCCAAGGTTGTCATCATTTATTTTAATGTAACATCTACTTCCAAACACCTTAAAGTACTTCACAATAGGAATCTTGCCAGTCTACAACTCATAAGGAGTCTTTGTGATGTTACCTCTGATATGAACTCTATTAAGAATATAAACATCAGTGTGGATTGCCTCTGAGCTTCAATATACATCAGGTACATTTTCTTCTTTCATCATAGTTCTTGCAAAATCTTGCACAGTCTGGTTCTTCCTCTCAACAACTCCATTCTACTAAGGAGTTCTAGGAGCAGAAAATTGTCTCTTTATGCCATGTTGTCCATAAAATGTATTAAACTCACTAGAAGTGAATTCTCCACCCCTACCAGACCTTAAACATTTTATTTTCAGGTTCACTTCATTCTCTACTCTTTCCTTGAACACTTTGAATCTATCCAGAGCTTGAGCTTTCTCCCTAAGAAACATAACCCATGTCATTCTAGAATAATCATCATTCTAGAATAATCATCAATCAAAAGAATGAAATACCTATCACCATTAAGACTTCATATTCTTGTAGGACCACAGAGGTGTGTATGAACCAATTCTAGCATTCCAGTAGTTGATTGATCTTTTCCTCTAAAACTAGATCTTGTTTGCTTTCCCAACTAACAACTTCTGCAAATAGTATTGGTAGGCTTTGTAATTTTAGGTAGATCCTGGAAAGCTTCTCTTAAACTAATCCTGATTAGATTATCAAAGTTTACATGTCCCATCCTTTGGTGCCATAGCCAAATTTCATTAACTTGTGATATAAGGTACTAACCACAACACCCTTAAGCTGATAAATGTTTCCATATGTTCTTCATGCAACAACCATAGTTTTGGACCCTTTTCTGATCTCACAAGTATTATCCTGAAACACAAGATTGAATCCTTTGCTACACATTTTCCCAACAGTCAAAGGATTATGCCTTAAGCCCTTAACATAATAGAAATCATCAGTACTATGTTTTCCATCAAAACTAATTGTTCCTTTTCCAATAATATTTTCTCCATAATCATCTTCAAACATGACTAATCCACCATCATACTTTTCAAGTTTAGCTTAAACTTACTTTTATCTTTGATCATATGATTTGAGCAGTTGTTGTCAATCACCTAATAGTCTTCATCTTTTCTAGCATGAAAGGAAGTAACTAGAGTAACTTCCATCTCATCTTTCTTGTTCTCCATACCACTTTCCCTTGCACATCTTCTAGAGTTAGTAGATGCTTATTTATTCTCTAAGGCTGGAAATAAGAATTCATCATTAGAAATTTGAGCATCTTCTCTAACATAGTATAATCTCTTGAGCTTCTTATCCTTTTTTTCTTTATTGTCTATGTTCTTCTTGTGTACAACTCTATTTGGACATCTCAAAGCATAGTGACCAATATTTCCACAATTGAAACATTTAAAAGGTAACATACCTTTGTATTTACCGGTACCTTTCTTCAACTTCCTTGTGAAATTAGCTTCCAACTCTTTTGAACTATCATCATTCATATCATCTTCTGTCTTTGTAGCTTTAAAGGTTGATTCTATCTTCTCATTTTCCTTTCCAAACTTTCTCATCTCAAATGCAGTCAAGGTGCCAAATAGTTGTTCTTTAGTGAACTTCTTAGGATCATACAAGTTTCCTAAATGGCTAAGACTTTATCACTGTAACTCTCCAATAGAGTCATCAAAATATTCTCCATTACATCTTCATCTATCAGATTACCACCTTGATTTTTAACTTCAATTATTGCAATATCAACCCTATGAAAAATAGCTTGCAATATCTTCACCTTCTTCCATTTTCAAGTTCTCATATCTGCACTTAGTTGTTAGCTTCATTGAAAATTTCACTCTATCATTTCCTTCATAGATATCTTCCAAATTTTTCTAGAATTCATAAGCAACTTGCCCAAATAAATAACTTTTTTTTGCTTAATCTTAGATAAAGCACTATATATTGCATACCTTTCTTTTTCATTTTCCTCATAGATAGAAATCTCATATGCAGAAGAAGGACCACTTGCTGGTGCACCCTATTTTTTCTCAATAGCTTTCCAAGTCTTATAACCAAGAGAGATAAAGTAACCTCTCATTTTCACTTTCCATTCACTGTAGTTAGATCCATAAAACATAAGGATTTCCAGTTTGTGCGCCATTAGATCTACCTGAAGTGGTTAAGCACTTCTTTGAGGAACCAAAGCTCTAATACAAATTGTTGAAAGGTGCAAGAAAATTGAGGGGGGGGGGGTGAATCAGTTGTCACAAATCTCAAACACTAATCTAAAACAATTATCAACTTCTAATCCACTTTATTTTGTTATTAAGTATGAACATGAAATGCAAATAACAAAAAGAAATATCAACACAAGAAACACCAGATTTATGTGGAAAACCAAATAAGGGAAAAAAAATGGTGAGGATTAACTCACAATATATAAAGTAATTCCAAAATTGACTAAAAAGAGGCCCACTACTAGAGGGCTCACCACCCAAAAAGGACTCATTGTTTGGATACAAGGCACACTGTCTAGAAGGAGGCTCACTGCCTATAGATACAAAAGATAACAAAAAAATCCACCACAATAGATTACACACATCCATAGCCCTGATTAGAGGATTGTAGACACCATCAACTCACTGCTATTAGGAATCTAACACATTAAAGTACTGTTGCCTCAACTCACTTTCACACACTCTTCTCAAAATTTTGGAATTTTTGATCCATCAATCCATAACATCTCAACTTGTATTTATACTATCTTCAACCTTAGGAACTTTATCCAAGGTCGGCTACATAGGCTTTTTATTAAAAATTCAAATTAGGTTGGCAACTCAACATTTCCATGGTGGTAGAGAATGAGAGTGAACCAAACCAACACTTAACCAAGACCCAAAATAATGTCTTGAATCAATCACACACTTCCTCAATTGATACCTATCTTTCATATGATGTGTAAATATTAGGTCGGCCAAACCTAATGAAAAAAAATGAACTTTGAAGTACATGCTTCTGTAATAAGAAGATAACATGTGAATAACATAACATACTTCACCAAACACTAGAACAAATCTTAGATACCTTTAGATTCATGCACAAAAAATGCAACAACCTATTTAGATTCATCCACATAAAATGCAACAACTTATTTAGATTCATCCACAGAAAATGCAACAACCTACATACACAAAACACTTTCCATCAGTCCATCTAGACTATATAGACACACACTGTAATATTGAAACAAAACTTTTGGAGCACCAAACCACAAACACCTTTGATATAACATAGGTAACAACATTACAATACATATTCCAGATCTACAAGACTTGAAATGAACCAACAGAGGACTATGAAGTAGAAATATTTATCCCAGTTATAGACAAACAACATTGCCAAACCAGTTCATACATCGGTGAACACAAGTTTTACTCTTCATCAAACTAGAAGAAAAAAACTAGGATGTATCACCAACAAATTCCCATAAAAAAAAATTTAGATCTGCACAAGTATATGATCGACATAGAAGAAATGTGAATCACAAACTGAAGCACATTCTAAACATACACACAACTCCAACTTCACTATTTCTCAAAAGCACTTGGCAAGTCATCATATCAGCACACCTGCAACAACATAAAGATAGCTCCATGTACTCACAACATCTCAATATCATCTCAACTATACATGTACAACCTACAATCACATGATTCCTTTCTCTGCAACAACCTATACTGTGTTGTCATCAATTACAACATTACTGACAATACCACCATACTCACTCATACTTGCAACACTATAATCATGGGATCATTAGACTTGAAACTTGAAGGGGGAAATGGAGGTGATGCAAGTGGTTAATAATTAATTTTTGGTGGTGTTTTCCTACATGACATACATAAATAAGGATTTTGAAGGAGGTCCCTACTTTTATAATCAAGTGAGGTTGTTTATTAAACCCTAACACATTGGGCTTAATCAGTATGAGGAGATTTCGTCAAGGGTTTTAATTTTGGTGAGGCTTCCTTGGCTCTCACTTGAGTTCTAGAGAAATGATATTTTTCACATGATTACTCTTTTATTGGGTAAACCATTTGTCAATCACAACAGGATTTAGATAAGATGCTTATATCCCTTGCTCGTATTTTTTTTGAGATTGAATGAAATAAACCATTATTTGATTTTAAAATGTAAATTTAGGTTTGATCCACTTCATGGATTCAATAGTTTGATTATGAGTCTCTTCCATTTGAGTGTCATATTTTATACGAGTGTGGTCACCTATAGAGGAAATGCTCTAAACTTAACTCTTCAAGAATGTCTTCTAGTGGAGCTTTAGCCAAGGTGCCTTCTAGCTCGAATCCACCAAAGGATAAGGGGAAAGGTCCTTTGTTAGAGGTGGAAACTGATAATGAGGGTTTTTTCCTAGTGAAGTCACAAAATAAGCGTAGAGTTCATAACAAAACTGTGAAGTATACACAAGATGATATGTATTTAACTATTTCGAGGCTTTGGAGGATGCTAACCAACAAGAAGAAAATTTGGATGTGACCTTATCTAAAATAGCTCCTTTGGAGATGGAGATGGAGCAATTGGTTCCCAGAGAGGGTGGTAGCCTTAGCAACTTTTTGGAGGGGAGATTTGGGGCACATATGAACACTGATCAAGTTTCATCTTCTCCTACTATGTTGAATCCTCTTGTAGGAAATGTGATGGGACAAGGGTCTTCTTCAATATTTCTTGATCCACAACCAAAGGTCAGGGTTGAGGAACTTGGAAAAGGAAACAAGGTTCTACCTATGTTGGGACTTTAGCAAAAGGTTTTCTAAAAGGGGGGTGTGGAGAATAACTCTAAGCTGGGAGGGAAAAAGATTAGGACAATATTAAATTAATGGGAGAGAATTTGGTAGAGTCAGGCTTAGTCAAAAAAATTGACTCTCATTTCTCTAATTCTCATAAATGATTATACTTTCTTGGAATGCAAGGGAGTTGAAAAACATTCGTAAAAAAAGGGTTGTTTGGGAATTGATCAAATCTTATTCTCCTAATATTATGTTTATTCAGGAGCCTAAGTTATCAATGGAGGGCATGGTCAAAGTGGCTCCCAAGCTGTGGTGGTGGGGTCAGTGTTAATGCATTGGAGAACATGGTAGTGTAAGAGGTATTGTATTTCTTTGGGATCCACAAAATATATCTCCCCTCTAGTGGATTTTAGATAGACATTCCTTGACCATGCCTACCTCAATTTTTGACTTTCATGAAGTTTTTCCTTTTTTCCAATGTCTATGTTCTAACTTATTTGTCTGGTAAGTCCCACATTTGGGATCATATAGTATGTTTGATCTCTTTCTCCTTTATTTCCTTGGATTTTCATAGGTATTTTAATGCTCCCTCAACTTGGAAGAGAAGAAGGGAGGGGTTGATAGAATTGAGCCTTCTTCTTTGGCTTTTAGAGATAATATAACCATGTTGAAATTGATTGATATTAAGCCAAGTAATGGATAGTTTACCTAGAGTAATAGAAGATATGGTGAGGAATCTATTTGAAAGATATTAGATAGGTTCTTAGTCTCCAACTTTTGGATTGGTAGTAGCTGGATCACCAGATAAGAGATTCTTGACTAGAGACGCTCGAATCATTGGCCTATTAAATTTTTTCCTTATGGGATTGATGTTGTGAAGAACTCCTCATTCAAATTATAGTTTATGTGGCTATGAGAGATGAAATTGCAAGACCTTATAAAATATTGGTGTCGTAGGGGTCTTCTTGCGCATAGTACAACCATGTACACCTTTGTCAAGTGGCTTCAATTTGTGAAATATCAACTAAAAAAGTAGAATAGGTAGTGTTTTGGGACTATTTTTAAGGATAAAATCAGATAAATAGGACCATATGGAAGCCATCACAAAGAAGAGTAGACACCATGGGATTACTCAATATTTCCTTAGAGAAGAAGTGGAATCTATGAAGGAGTTGTTAGAATAGGAGTTGTAGGAAGAGATTTTTGGATATTTTTTATTCTAGGATTGAATGGATACAAGAGGGAGATAGGAATACAATTTATTTTTATAACCCTTTCAAAGATAGAGGACATGATGATTCAATATTGTCAATTGTGTCTTCCCATAGTAAGAAAATATCTTCTTTTTAGAATAATTCACAAGAAGTTATTCAATAGTATCAATGGTGTAATGCATCATATGATAGGGATAATTATGATAGTGTGAATGTTGGAATGCGTTTTAAACTTCATGTTTTAGGTGACCCCACCCTGAGATTAGGCATTGGTCTTTAATATTACAGTTTCATGAGATTGTTTTACGAGCAACTACAATTTCAAATAAAATTTACTTATCTATCTTGGTATCATAGTGTGTGGAATTTAATGATTTACATTTCTCATGTTTAATGTATACATTTCCATGAAGGTTAGCCATACCTCAAGGGTATTGTGTCTATTAAGCATATGAAAGAGAATTATTTGTTTGTTGTGTGTTTGATACTTTGGCACAATAGTATTTGTAAGCATATTATTGGGATTACCCTCCCATTTTTAACAGAGCCTGAAGTGTAGGGGAGAAAAGGTATTTATCAAGATCTCATTCATTGGCCACTGGCCTTAAAGATTCTTAAGCATAAGGGTTGGCTACCCTTTAGAGGAGTTGAAGGTTCTACTCGAAAAAACACCAACACCTGGAAAGTCTATGAAATGGATCCCATGGGTACATTCTCACACATCCCAACTAATGTCCACCCACTGAAGATATTAGAACATACATTAATTTAAAGATAGAAGAATTTAATCACCAAGAACTTAGGGATCTTTGGATGGATGAATTGATAGGAAATAATTACTTTGTAAAACTTGAATATGAAAACCTAGTGCAGAAGAAGCTAGATGTTTGGAATTGGTTCCCTAACTTTTCAATGAGACGGATTATAAATTTATTATGATGGAACTTAGTAGGGTACATGATAAGTTTTTGTGGAAAAGCATATTTGGATAAATCACTAAGGGGTAATCCAAGCCATAATTGGTCTCTATTCAACTGGACCCTTACAAGTGCTAACAACTCTAAAAAAAGATGCAGTTATGAAGCTAAATGGAGCTATGTTTGATGGGAGAGCTCTAACTACTAATCCTATCACAAAACCAGCTATGAGATATGTTGCTATTATGATCAGATAGAAAATATATTTTACCAAGCAAGGGAATTTTGTGTCTACTACAACAATTCATTCTGCATATTAAATGATAGTGAATGGGAGAGATTATGATCTATGTGAGTTGCTCTGACTGCAACTTATGGAGAATCTAAGCTTGATCAAGTCAAAGAAACACTCCTTTAAATTTGGTACATTGGGAGTTTGTCTATTGTTCTAATTTTTGAGGGAGTTACTCAGAAGGGAAAACATTATCTGGGAGTGCAACAAATTGGCTGCATATCAGATCTTTGGACACCTACACAGTGTTGGAGATTTCAGAGCATTAAACAATGCTTTGATTGATTTTTTTTTAGTCTTCTAGAATGATATGCTTGAAAGGGAAATGGTTCCTAGAAGACTAGTGAAGAAGTATGGAAAGGACATAACTTTTCTTGTAAGCATTGATGAGTGCATCTTGGAAGTAGTTGAACCCAAAACTCTCTAGATAGAACCTTTAGGATATGAGGTCAATAAAAAATGGTTGAGAGGTTTATTGAAATGTTGTTAAGTAGTCCAAGGGACCTCTCTCTACCCTGACATGGAACATATGAAGAAAGAGTTAGTGAAATGCATTTGGAAGCTTCTGCATCCCATAGAGCAAAGACAACAAGAAATAATGTTGAGGAATTCTTCCAAGGGAATTCATTCTCTAAGGATGATATAGATCAATTGAAGGTAGCTATTGATGAGAGAAAGAAAAAATTAACAAAACTATCCTATGGACATATGAAATTAGGAAGAATATCCTCTGCTACTGGACCTACTTCCATTGCTACTGCAACAGAGAAAGTAAAGAAGAAAGAACATAATACTCTTGCACCAGTTGATGTTACTGCCACTGTTGGACCCAATACTCATGCTTCTAAAATAAAGAACATACCCCTTACTACACCATTTATTACTCCTAGAAAGAGAAGAGTAAAATAAAGGGCTAACAGGAAGAGAAACTTTAGTGATGCTATATAAGATGAAATAGATCATGACATACTAGAAGAGCAATAGTTGAAGAGAAACAAAAGGAGTAGTGATTCCACTGGAAATGAAGAAACATAAACTAGAGTCAATATATCAATAGATTATGAGACATAGGAAGAATATAATTCTTTTAAAATTCATGTGCATAAAAAGAAGAATGAAGAAGGCACTTTAGATCCTATGGAGGACTTGCCTAGCAATCAAACCTTTTCTTCTCCTAATATCTTCTCTAGACATGAAGAAGATAGTTTAGTGTTAGAAAATATCCTTATTGAGACTCATGAGAATCTTATTCCTCCATTTCCCGATGCCCCTACCATTTGGGAAAACCTATTTGAACAAAAAAGTCAAATAATTGGTAATCATGAAACTCGTAGTTATCCTTCTCTTGATGCCTCTCCTATGAGCGATGAAGATACTTTACTAAATCTAACCATAAAATGTGATGAACCTAATATTTTTCACTTTCCGAAAGGCTCTCCTACTAGGGTAGATATTATGGCACAATGTGGACACCAAAAATGGATGCTTCACTCCCTTGTCCACTAAAATGGATAGAAGGAGAGGGATCCAATTTCACAATGTTCACATTCAAGGACACCCTAGAGACCTCAACCAAATGAAGGATATGAGAGATCTAACAATAAGGTATCCTAGGAGATGATTGAGACAAGAATGGGTTCACCACCAAGTGTAAAATTGGAAAATACAAAATGTTTGAAAACATAATGTGTAATGCAAAAAAAATGCTAAATGACCTAAAGAATGCCCTAGAAATGTAAAAAAAGTAAAAAAAAAAAGTAAGGATGTGAATGGTGTGCACCTAGAAACCTTGAAGAGGCCAGAAATAACTTTGAAATCCTGAAAATGCTAATTTTTAAGCTTGGTGGGACTTATTCGCTATTCTAGGTGAATCAGTCCCAATTCTAGAAAATTACACCAAAGCAAGTTTCAGCCAAATGGGTATCCAAATACACAAAAATATCCAAAAAAAGGGTATATTGGGGCTCATTTTCCACTAATGGAGAATAAGTCCACTTTGACTTTTCTGGAAACTCAGAAGTGGAATTTGTAGCTCTCAGTTTGCTCATTATGTACCTCCAAGTGTCTGGATCCGAAACCCTAATTTTCAGGGTTGTAAGTGAATTTTTGTGAGATTTTTGACCTTTCCAATAGGGAAATGACTTTGAAAAGTTTTAAACCTAATATTCAATGATCTCCAAGCCTTCAAAGCACCTAGATTTGCAATCACACAAAGACAGACAAAAAATGTTGATTGTTAGGGAATGGGGATTTGCCTTGGTCAAACCCTATTTAGGTAATTAAATCGAATGATGAAATAAGATGAAGTATGAACATGAAACAATGCAATTATAACCTTTCCATGATTATGGATCTTGAGTTGTTACAACAATTGATGAATAATCTTGCTCTTGAATGCCCTAGAAATGATCTTGAAAGCTATCTTGATGACCTTGTGAAGACTTGAAATGTTTAAGCCTTGAATGCTTGACTTGATAACATGAATGAATGATGGATGGATGATAGATGGATGAAATAATGATTTGGAAGCTTTTTTATATAGGAAAGGCACTCAAATGGCCATTATTTTGGTCCCCACGGCCAACATAGAAGAAATTGAAACTTAAAAACTAGTTTTTCTTGCTCAAACTTTGAAACTAGCTGAAATAGGATGCATTCACCATTCTGGGTGAATGATTCCCACCTAGATGGGACTCATTCATCCAAAGTGGCGAATGGGTCCCACAGTGGCCATTTTGCTAGCTAAAGTGTCGGGGAATGCATAAATTAAGTTCATATGTTGATCTACTCAAGTTTTTGATCAAAATATGCCTTGGGATGCACAATATGGGGTCATAAGGGCCTATTAATGATGATATAAAGGTCATAAATGCAATAGGGGCCAAAATCCAATTTGAAAGTATAAATATATACACTTTACAACACTAAATGAAGGAAAAATTGAGTTTATTTAGCCTAGAAGGGTCCTAAATCCCATGTGAATGTGTAAAACACATTACAACACTAGATTAGGTCCACTTGATTTACAAGCGTCCCAAATTTAATGTGAAGATGTAAATAAATACATTTTACAACATTAAATTAGGGTAGGGTTAAGTTAATTTAGCTTAAAACAGGCCCAAGACCTAATGTGGATGTGTAAAACACCTCACAACACTAAACCAAGGCAATAATAAGTCCAATTTATCATTAATTATTCCCAAATCAAGCAAGGAAAATTTGTACTTTTTCGGTGTCCACATTTAATCCCCCTTTAGTGAGAGGGTGAACTTGCTTCAAACTCACACTAAAGTAGAAATTCAAGAGGGGTCCAATCATACCAATATGGATGACAAAGGATGAAAAAGATCAAGGCAATAGTCCAACCCCTAGGATCCAAGATCCTAATTCAAGCCAACACAAGGTGAATGATTTGCAGAAAAACAAGATACACATTTATGTAATGGAAATAACTAGAAGGAAGAGAAGAAAAAATTAGGAATATAAAAGGTGGATCAAGTTTTGACCATTTTTCCAACATGATGTGGATTAGATCTAGGTTGTTTGTCTGAAAATGCATATTCACTCTGAGGTGTAGGAACTCTTGGCTATCTGTCGAGTGAGAAATCCAAAAAGGTGAGAAACATACACTCATGGCAGGTACGTACACATAGACACACAAGGGGCTATGGGGATGGTCATTCCTCAGATTAGGCTTCCCGCTCAACCATACCAAAGTTATACCTCCTGATAATTTTAATAAGGCTCCACACAAATGATCTTCGAGCTCCATGAGGAATGAAAGACTTCGTATGCTTAAAACTCATAGACATTTTAAATGCAAGATAGTGCAAGGAATGTTCAAATGGATTTTTCTTAGTTCACGGTGCAAGGTCTCATCTAAGGGAAAATTGTGCCTAATGTTTTTGTAGCATAGAAAAATGGATCTTTCGACATTTTCATGCTCATTGGGTATTTCTTGTGAATGTTGGCCTAGTTTTGCCTTGATTTAGTGTTGTAATGTGGTAAAAACATTCACATTAGGTCTTGGACCCTTTTGAATCAATAAGAATTTTATGATGCCTTGTAAAAGTGTTGTGAAGTTTTGTAACACACTTTCACACTTTTCTAGGATCTTATTATTATATTTCACCTAAATAACCTCTTTTTATCATTTACCAAGCCTTATTTCAAAGTGTTGTAAAGTGTTGTAACAAACTTTCACACTTTTCTAGGCTTTTCATCAATAATTATACCTTTCTTATGCTTTAATTGTCCCCATTTTACATCTACGGGCCTTACTTAAGTCTATTTTTGAGAATAAACCTAATAAACATCATTGAAATACTTAATTTCTAACACCCACTTAAAATGCCTAAGTGGGACCCATTCGCCACTAGGGGCGAATGAGTCCCCTTTGGCTCAAAAATCAAAATAAATTAAAATTCTGGTGGGTTTTTATTTTCTAAGACCTAAGATCGGCCTATGATGTAGTATCTTTAGGAATTATTGCATAATTGTGTATAAATATAGGGTTTTTCCACTCATTTTCATCTCCCTAATCTCCCAATCATTCAAGCAATTAATCATTCACTCACTTAAGCATTCTAGGCATTTTCATGCATCTTCAAGTTTACATCCATTGGAGCTTTTACTTACATGTTTTCAGATTTCTACTTCAAGGGTTTGCTAAGTTGTAGCATTTATTTTTTTCATTCATCACTCTCTACATATTTCATTTCATTTTCAAGGGTTTAATTACCCAGCCAGGGTTTGACCAAGGAAAACCCCTATTCACTAACCCTCAACAATTTTTCCCTCTCTTCGCATGTGTTTTGCAGGTCTAGTTTGCAGATTTTTCAAAGAGTGAGATTGGAAAAGTTTTCAACAAGTTGTCTAAGCACTAAAAGAAGCTTCAAGAACACCTATAGGTCAAATTCTATAGTTTCAAATTTGGAAACTTGTCAGGAGTAGAAGTGCAGACTTGGAGCTACAAATTCCACTTTTGAATTTCCTAAAATATGGAAGTGGGTCCATTGATACACCATCAGTGGTGAATGAGTCCCATTACTAGGGACAAAATAGTGATTTTTGCAGCTCTGAGTACCTAGTTGTCTGAAACCTGTTTTGATAGAATCTTCCTGAAACAAGACTAAGTCACCCAACTTGGTGTATGAGTCTCAGTTGGTAGCAATAGTGGATTTTTCAGGATTCCATAGCTCCATTCCACCCTTCTCTAGTTTCCAGGTGCACACTATAAATCTCATAGTTTTCTGTTACATTCTACTTGCATTTCTAGGTCTTTTTTCATATCACAGCATTTTTTCAAAGATTTTGCATTTTCTTAGTTTTGCATTCGTAGTTAATTTCTTTTATCAATTTTCAGCATCTAGGACATTCCCCTTACATTCAATTGAATCTCATTTTCATTGGAATCTCAAGGGCTTATTTTTGAGTGAGCCATTAAGATTTTTGGTACCTCTCCTTTTAGGTACAAAACCCTAGAAGTGTAAGAAAGCCCTCACATACCCCCAAAAAATATTTGGTTCATTTTGGTGAACCTACATTTAGAGCATTGTATTTCTAATTTGGAGTGCATTTACATCCTAGGAATAGCTTACATTAGCATTGCATTGCATTTTGCATTGTTTAATTTTCATTCTAGGGTTTTCAAATTTGCATTAGTGAAAAGCTCATATGGCTTGCACTTTTACATTTCATTTCATTAAAAATCAGTAGACTTCTACATTTCCATATCATATTTGCATAAAAAAAATATAAAGCATAAAAACTGATTGAAAAATTCTAAAAAAATCAAAAAAATCACTACCTAGACTCATTTTCCACCCTGGGTGACTTAGTCCAGTTGCACATTTTTCATTGCATTTTCTAGCATTTAATCTTCAATTTCTAATTTTATGTTTCATGTTTTTGCATTTCAATTTTACTTTCTAGAATTTATTTTTAAGAATTTCATTCTTTTTAGTTTACATTGCATTTGCATGTGTGTTTGGTGTCCTATTTCTAATACCTTAGTGAGAGGAAGTTCAAGGCTTGTGTCATCTCGTGATAACACAATCGTTGTGGATCTTGGGTTATCTAGAGCTTCCAATCCTAGTATTGACAATAGTACATTAGGAATGGATAATACCCTTAGCAACTCTTTGCCTTTAGGTAGCATGCATGTTGAACCTAGGACTGATGATATCCTGCAAGAGAAAATCATTCAAATTCATGAGGAATTAGTCTACTTGCAACACCAAGTTAGCCTTGAAAAAAACTTCCGCTACTACAATTCCTACCATATAAAACATTCACCGTATGCTTGAAAGTGATGAAGGTATTGACCTTGTGAAAATCATAGTTCAAATCTTTGGAAAACATATTCCTTCAACATCTAGAGCTCCCATCCCAACAAACAATGTTGCAAGCAAAGGAGGAACTCAAATTACTTCTCTCTCAATGATAGCATCAATACCTACCTATACCACTCCTCAAATCACAACAACAATGCAATAAGTTAGTAATGTGGTTCCTTCCATGGGTATTCTTGCTAGCATCCCTAGTTCCTATGTGGCATCACATGTTCTCTCTTTTACCACATTACCACCTATAAGCATTCCACTCACTTTCCCTACTACTATATACACTCCATCACCACTTTCACTTCCACCTCATACCACCTATACTAATCCTCTCATAACACAACTTTTCCAAATTGTTTCATCCATGCAAAAAAAATCTCCACTATAAGCCAAAATCAGAATGGCCTACCCACATATTATGTTAAAAGAAACCCATTTTCCTTGGAGATATTGTGAAAATCGATGCCAAAAGGTGTATAGGTGCTTAGATTTTAGAAACATGGAGGGAAGGGAGATCCTTCTAACCATGTCAATGCTTATACCACTTTATGTGGTGACTCTGTCCTTGAATATAAATTGTTGGCAAAACTCTTTCCTAGGTCTTTAAAAGGAACAAATTTGGAATGGTTCTCATCTTTACTGAACAATTCAATTCATTCATTTAATGAACTTTTTGATGAATTTTTAAACCATTTTCAAGTACATATGGCTCCTAAGAAAACCTTGGCTGATTTTATGAGATGCAAGCAACATGAGGATGAAAATATAACTGATTTTATCTCACGGTATCAATCACTTTATTCCCAAATTGATGTCAAGGTCCTTGATCCACACCTTAAGAAGATGTTCATAGAAAACCTACAAAGTAAGCTTCAGGACAAGCCAAATATGACGAAATTCCCCTCCTTCATGTACTTGTGTACTACCCTTTGTGATTATCAAAATTTGATTAGTAGTTGAGATACAAGGTCCACTTCTAGCAGCATTGAGAGATTTGAGCTTGCACACCAAAACAATTCCCAAACTTTTAGAAAACAAAACAAAGGGTTCTTGCAATTCAACCCCCCTCAACAAACAACTCAAACTACCAAAAAACAAGTAGCTACTGTTAAAACCATGGTACCCTTTAGATATGGAGATCTAAAAAGACAATTCACACCTCTACCTAACACCCTTCATAACACAATGTCCCAAATTTTACAACAAATAATTACCTTTCCCATCGTCAAAACACCTGAACCTACTAAGCCTTTACCTCCAAGTTTTAAATAAAATTCTTATTGCCACTATCATCAACAAAATGGACATGACATAGAACATTGCAAGCATCTTAAACATCTTGTGCAAGATCTCATTGATTCTGTCCATTTATCCATTGCAGGAGTTACTGATCAAGGTAATAAGTTTGTTGCCCCTCCAAATCAAAAATTGCAAATTTTCACTGATCCAATGCCCAAACATAATATTTCATTTGTCAAAGCTAGTGAAACTAATTAGAATGATGTGATGAATGTTGATGCAGATGATGAATATCATGATCCTATCCCACATGTTACCCATGTTAATCCTATGGATGAAATGGTAGGTGCTATATATGTTATCCCTCGTAAGGGACAACCTAAGAGTTCTCTTGATATTGCTTTCTCCTCTAAGGACATAATTAAAAATCTACCCAATGGTCCTCTTTACATATCCAACCATATCTATGATAAGCTCACTAATGGGATATTAATAGATCATGTCTGTGGAGAGAACATGATCACTGAGGAATTCTTAGTATTACATGAACTTTATCAAGATGAATAGTGGTTTTTCTTTCCCTATGATAGGATCAATCATCCTTCCATTACAAATAAGACCAAAAATATTAGATGTCAGATTCTCCATTATGCCATAGTCGGACCAATTTTGTTTGAGGCTAGGCCATCCATGGCTTCGCTCAATGAAAGCTATCCCTTCAATTGTTCACAAATGCTTAAAGTTTCCATTTGACAATGAAATATTTATTGTCTGGAAACCATAGTGGATTTAACCCCCTGTCTTCCAAAGGAAACTTTTCCTTCGAATCCTTTTGGCCTAAGTCCATTGAACCTATAACGCTAGGACAAGACTTCTTTTTCATAGCTTACCAAAAATTCAAAGCAAAGAAAATAGTAGAATTGTCTCTTTGACACATGTCCCTCTCTACCTTTGACACTCCCATCATAGATGAAACCATGCTTCAACCTCAACAAGAACCAAACAACCAAGATCAACCAGCACTAGAAACTTCACCTCCATCATCCAAAAGACCAAGAGATAATCAAAGCAACTCTTTCATGCCTCAAATAAAACAAGTTTACAAAGAAAAAAGAAAGTGGATGACCAACCTCCTATGATTCCTTCCGTTCCTCCCCTTAGGGAAGAAAATCAACCTATGGTTGATCAACTCACTCCTTCATAGACACAACTCGTCAAAAAAACCAAAATAAATAGAGGTGCTAGATAACATAGGCGCAGATGTCATGCCCTTGCTCGCAAGTTACATGAAGAGTTAAGTATAGAAAATCAAAATCCAAACTTGAATGAAGTAATGCATGATGACCCTCCTCCCCAACCAAAAAAAGGTGATCCAATCTAACAATCACAATAAGAGTTACACTCTTCATTGGACATTATCATTCATCCCCCTGTTGTGATTAATTTGGATGACGATGACGAGATCGCTAAAATCGATGAAGAGGTGCATAATGACTTGAATACATTTTTTTCCTCTTCCATGAGCTTAAATGAGAAATATCCTATACAGAGTAATGAACTTGGTACTTCTCCTATTTCGGCACTTTCTCTTGTTCATTTAGCTAGCTATTCGCTTTTAGAATCCATTGAACATTATTGGGAGGTGGATGACTTGCTCAACGATTGACTTGTATTCGCCTTACTAGTCTTATATGTTTTCTTTTTCTTTTTCTTTTTCTCTTGTGTGATTGCATGCGTGTAATGTGATCCCCCATGATGTTTTGTTTGATGTTCTCTCTCTTTGTGACATTCCTCTATTTGTACCTTCATTCTTCTCTATGCCATGCATCTCTTTCGCTTTTTTATCTTGTGCTTTTATTTTATGTCTTCCTTTTGGGGATGATGCAAGGCATTGGGACATCCATGTCTCTTTTATGTTGACCTAAAAGGATTTATTTTCCTTTTATTTTCTCTTTTTCTTGTGTTTTCCTTTTGGGGATGATGCAAGGAATTGAGACATTCTTGTCTCCTTCATGTTGACACAAAAGATTTTTGTTTTCTTTTTCATTTATCTTATGTTTTCCTTTTGGAGATGACGCAAAGCATCAAGACACCCTATGTCTCTTCCATGTTGACCCAAAATATTTTTCTTTATTTTCGCTCTCTTTGTGTCATCCTTCCAGTCCTATGTATTTGGGGGATGATGATAGTTCCAAGCTCTCTAACAACCATTGCAAAAAAGAACATACTGACCCCAAATCCATAGATCCCTTATGTGTTTGGTGTTTTCATTTTGGGGGAAACCTATCTTTTTTATTTTTCTCCTACATGATGTATCCTTACTCGAAAACATATGACTTGGCATAGGTCTTTACAAGTTAGCTCTCATGTCTTATTTCTTATTTTCATTTTTCATTTAATACTTTAAAGTAATTTCTCATAGTATGGTGCTAGCAATTTCTTTAATGTGGGGGCATACATTGGCATTATTTTGTTGCATTTTCCCTTTCTTGGTTCTTAGTGGAACCTTCTTACTTCATAGGATGCATTTGTCACTTTTTGGATGGCATTGGGTGTGGTGTCCTTCATGAGCATGATCTATCTTAGCATATTACATTCCTCTTAGTGGCTTGATGCGACACACTGCATCCCCTTAGTTGTGAATCTTCTATTCTTTGATTGGTACTCTCTTCGAGACATTAGGCTTAATTTTCCCTAAGTTAAAGACCTCACATGAACTAAGAAATATTCCTTTGAACATTCTTTGCATGTTGCATTTTTCATTTGTTATATGGAAACCTTGCATAACATAGCTTGTATGCCTGTGGTGCCATCATATTTGTTCATGAGCTCCAAGCATAAGAAGTTTTTCTTGTCTCATGAAGCTCAAAAATTCATTTTCTTCTGTGGCACCTTATTAAAGTTATCAGGAGGTATAAATTTGGTATGGTTGAGTAGGAAGTCCATTTTGATGCACGAATTTCCCCATATCCACCTATGAGTGTCTGAGTGCATACTAGCCATGAGTGTATGTTTCTCACCTTCTAAGACTTCTTACCTAGCAGATAGCCATGAGTTTCGTTGCCTCAGAGTAAGTATGCATTTTCCAAAAAAACAACCTAGATCTGATCCACATCAAGATGGAAAAATGATCGAAGCTTGATCTGATTCTCTCTTTTATTTTATTTTCTCCCTTTCATAATCATTTTCATGTGTGTTCCTTTGTGCTTATGTTTTCTCTGCCATGGGATCTTGATCTTGGGGGCTTGATCACCCAGGCTCTTGATTGTTGTTCTCTCATCTTGCCAGCATAAGTGTATTTGGATCCTTGTTGATTTGCATGTTTGGCTACTTTAGTGTGATTTTGAAATAGGTTCATCCTCTCACTAAAATGGGGGCTAAATTTAGTGTAGAAAAAAGGATTTTTGGACATTTTCATGCTTATTGGGTCTTTCTTGTGGATGTTGGATTAGTTTTTGCTTGATTTAGTGTTGTAATGTGGTCAACACATTCACATTAGGTCTTGGACCCTTGTGAATCAATACAAATTTCATGATGCCTTTCAAAAGTGTTGTGAAGTGTTGTAACACACTTTCACACTTTTCTAGGATCTTATTATTATATTTCACCTAAATAACTCCTTTTTTAACACTTACCAAGCCTTATCTCAAAGTGTTGTAAAGTGTTGTAACAAACTTTCACACTTTTCTAGGCTTGTCATCAATAACTATACCTTTCTTATGCTTTAATTGGCCCCATTTTAAATCTACAGGCCTTAATTAAGTGTAATTTTTAGAATAAATCTGATAAACATCATTTAAAATACTTAATTTATGACACCCACTTAAAGTACCTAAGTGGGACCCATTCGCCACTAGGGGCGAATGAGTCCCCTTTGGCTCAAAAATCAAAATAAATTCAAAATTCTTATGGGTTTTTATTTTCTAAGACCTAAGGTTAGCCTGTGATGCGGTATCTTCGGGAATTATTGCATAATTGTGTATAAATAGGTTTTTTACACTCATTTTCATCTCCCTAATTTCCTAATCATTCAAGTAATTAATCAATCACTCACTTAGACATTCTAGTCATTTTCAAGCATCTTCAAGTCTACATCCATTGGAGCTTTTACTTGCATGTGTTCAAATTTCTACTTCAAGGGTTTAGTGAGTTGTAGCATTCCTTTTGTTCATTCATCATTCTCTTTACATATTTCATTTCATTTTCAAGGGTTTATGGTGCAGGAGCACCTAGGAAACATTAGATAGCTAGGAAACATTAGATAGCACTAAGAAAATTTGGAAGCCTAGCATGAAATTTTGAGATTGTCATACTTTAAGGTCATGTTGACCATTTAATTTTGTGTTAGAGGTGTTAGAACATGTTAGGATGAAGGTTGATCAGTAGCTTATGGTAGAATGAATGAGTTGCATAATTTGTTTCCACTAGGAATCACTAGGATTTGGGAAATAAAGCCAAAATGTTGCATTTGTGCAATTTTTGCCTAATGGGGTGGTTATGTCTGACCAAGGGAAGATGTAACCACCTTGAGAACCTTTAAAAGGTGGCCCTCAACCTAGAATAAGGGTTGGAAAAACATTGGAGTATGCAAATAGTTTGAAATTGACAAGGTAGTGATATTTTGTTGGGTATTTCCCTGTTTTGTTGATGTTTCTGATTTAGCAGGTTAATGGACTGATCAAGGCATATTGTACAGTTTATAATGTTGTGAAAATGGATTTGAATCATTGTGTGAGGCAGTAGATAGCATGTTACTCATTTCCAAGTTTTCTTGTAGATTCTTTGTTCTTTCTTCAATTATTGTTTTGACTGGTAAACTGTAAAAAAATGGGGTTTTAGTTTACATTCCCACCGTACTTGGAGTATGGGCTTGTGGGAAATGTGGATATGCCCCATGTATATATATAGAATAGGTTTAGGAGATTGTAGGAGACAAGGTATCATGAGAAAGGTCTCTTCTTAGGCGAGCTTGGCTATGCCTCTGTTAGGAAAGATAGTGAAAATAGACACTAACGTAGCAGGGGTGACCATTCCCTGGCAACCCAAGTTGTTTGGTAGTTGCAGGAGGCCTTATAAAGGCTTGGTAGGAAGCAAGAGATCTCACCAATCTGTTTGGTGGTTAAAATAAGCAAGCAGTTCACTGTGAGGTCAAGAAATGGCCTTAAAAGCCCTAATTTTTACAAAAAGAGGGTTACGCCTATGTATGGCTTGTGAAGGCCTATAACCTCAAAAATATTGGAGAGGCAAGAAAATGAACCAGGGTTCCTTTTGGAAGTTTGTGATGTTCTTTAGAAGAATAGGATTTTAAGCCTACTTTCTCGGGTTAGGAGGCCTAATTGGGGCTCAAGGGCTAGTAGCCCTTCTTAAACCCTAGAATAGGGTTTGGAGTGAGTGATGGAGAATTGGTGATTGGGGAATGATCAAGAACCCTAGAGAGATGGTTTTGAATCCATGAAATTTATCACACACCCCTACATCAAGTTAGTGGAGCTTGGAGTTTTAGTTAGCCTTTAGGAAGAATAAGGGCTAAGGAGAGATTGGCAGAGAGAGCACCAAGATTGGCTTGGTTAGGGAAATGAAGATGATAGTAGGGTTGGCCAGGAAAACCAGGGATGCCTTACAAGCATTAGGGCCTATAGGTTGAGAAGGTGGAGAGTGACACCAAAGGGTTTTCCAAGGTGAGACCCAGAGCATGGGACAGTGAGTGTTCCAACCAACCCTACCCTATCAGATTGGTATCAGAGCAAGTAAAAGATTTGGGAAGAATCTTGTATGTGTAAGGTTGAGTCTAGTGATTCTTCCATGATGGTGACAAATGCAGAGTTGGCCAAGATGGTTGAAGAGTAGGAGGAAGACAATAAACTATTGAGGGAAAGAATAGCCCAACTTGAGCAAGCAGTGAGGAGTGCACAATTTGAAGGAAGGATCCCAAAGGAAGAAGAGGTTGTAGAGGAAGACAAGACCCCTGAATCTAACCCTATTATGAAAGAAGAGCCTTTCTTGAAGGCATTGAAGGCTTTGAGTGGAAAATCACTTGAAGGCATACCACTATTTAGTGGAAAAATGATAGCTAATTTAGTTGTTGATTGGATAGAGGGAATGGAAAACCATTTTGAATGTGATGGAGTCACTGAGGCACAGAAGGTAAAGGTGGCCAAGTCAAGACTAAGAGGTTATGCCTTGACATGGTGGAAGTTCATTCATAAAGAGAGGGAAAAGGAAGGAAAGCAGCCTATAACTACTTGGAAGGGAATGGTTGCCAAAGTAAAAGAAGTATACATGCCAGATGACTATGAGATTCAGTTACACAAGAAAAGACAGAGCTTAAGGAAAAGAGACCAAGATGTAAACACTTACAATGAGGAGTTTCAAAAACTGTGCATGAGGTCTAATGTGACAGAGGATGAGAGTCTCAAGGTGGCTAGATACCTTAACAGTTTGAAGTTGAACATTCAAGAGGAGATGATTCTTCTAAGTCCCAAGACAGTACACCAATGCTATCAATTGGCCATAAAGATAGAGGAAAGAAGCAAGAGGAAGCAAGACCAGGCTTCTAAGGGCAGAGGCAAAGGCAGGGATCAAAGAGATCAAAGAGGATAACGAGGTGGCTACCAAGGTAGAGGCAATGACCAAAGAAACCAAGGAGAGTTTAAATCCATAGATCATGGCAATGAAACACCTTCTAGAGGAGGGTATAAAAGAGGTAGAGGACCTCAAGGAGGTTCAAATAGAGGAAGAGGAGCAGGCAGGAGCAATTCATACTTTGCAAACATGAAGTGCTACCATTGTGGTCAAGTTGGACATCTAGCTTATAGGTGCTCGGAGAAAGCATCTTCATCAAGCAATGAGAAGAGAGTGGCTTATGCACAAGAGGACACCATGACTCCTAAGACATCTGAGATTAGTCATATTGAATTTGAGGTAGGAGAGAACCTGATGTTCAATAGAGTTTTGATCAGACAACTGGTCAAGGAAGAACCAAAACAAAGGAGAGCTCTATTTAGAGTAAGGTGCAAGATACTTGGTAAAGTATGCAAGATCATAGTAGATTCAGGTTCAACAGAAAATATTATCTTAGAGGAGCCAGTAATGAAACTAAAATTGGAGAAGATACCCCACACTAACCCCTACAAGGTCACATGGCTAAACAAAGGGCAAAGTGTTATAGTGAATGAGCAAGTAACAGTGGAGTTTTCCATTGGAGGGTACAAGGACAAGTTAGTTTGTGATGTTTTACCCATGGATGCATGCCATATACTATTGGGTAGACCATGGCAATATGATAGAGGTGTCATATATGATGGGAAAGAGAACACCATCTCATTCAAGAAGGATGGGAAGACTTTCAAGTTGCAGTCACTGTTAGAAGAAGAAGAGGAACAGTCAAAGACACCAAGCATCATGTTGAGTAGTGGGAAGGAGTTCCTTAACAACCTACATAAAGGGGGTGAAGTATATGTGGTTGTGTTACAACCTAAAGAAGAAGACAAGGATGACAAGACAGTCATACCTGAAGCAGTCCTAAAGTTGTTGGATTAGTTCAAGGACATTGTCAGTGATGGTACACTTGCAAATTTACCTACAAAGAGAGCCATTAGTCATCAAATTGACTTCATACCTGGAGCTTCATTACCAAACAAAGCAGCATACAAGCTTACACCATATCAGAACCTAGAAGTAGCTAGTCAAGTGCAAAAGTTGTTGGATCAAGGATTGATTCAAAAGAGCATCAGCCCATGTGCAGTACCAGTAGTCTTAGCAACAAAGAAAGGTGGTAAGTGGAGACTATGCACTGATTCTAGAGCAATAAATAGAATCACAATTAGATATAGATTCCCTATCCCTAGGATTGAAGCCTTGATGGATTGTCTTGGAGGAGCTCAGTACTTCACCAAGTTGGATCTCAAGAGTGGATACCATCAGATCAGAATCAAGGATGGAGATGAGTGAAAGAAAACTCTTAAGACAAATGATGGGTTGTATGAGTGAAGAGTTATGCCATTTGGTCTCTCTAATGCCCCTAGCACATTCATGAGGCTCATGAATGAAGTGCTTAAAGACTTTACAGGGATATTTGTGGTAGTGTATCTTGATGACATCCTCATATACAACAAGACAACAGAAGAGCATTTAAAACATGTGGAGTTGGTCCTTAAAAGGTTGCAAGAGGAGAAGTTGGAAATAAATCTAGAGAAGTGTGAGTTCTTTAAGCAAGAGCTTGTCTATTTCAGTTTTGTAGTGTCCAAAGGATCATTGAAGATGGATCCAAGCAAGGTGAAAGCCATCCTAAACTGGCCTACACCAACCACAGGGAAAAAGGTAAGAATTTTTCATGGATTGGCTCAATTTTATAGGAAATTCATAAGGAACTTTAGTGGTATATGTGCACTAGTTCTAGAGACAATCAGGGGTGGTTTAAAAGCTAAGTTTGTGTGGACTCAAGAAGCTGAGAAAGGGTTTCAGAAAGGGTTTGATAAACTAAAACAAGAGGTGGAAACTCAACCTATTCTATTATTACCTAGTTTTGACAAATTGTTCACTGTTGAATGTGATGCAAGTGGAGTGGTAGTAGGAGTGTTAAGCCAAGAGGGTAGGCCTATAGCCTGCTTTAGTGAGAAGCTCAATGAAGCAAAGAATAAGTATTCAACCTATGACTTAGAAATTTATGCTTTGGTTTAGTCATTTAGGAAATGGAGGCATTACCTTCTACCCAAGGAGTTTGTAGTCTTTACTGACAATCAGACACTTAGCTTTATCAACACTCAAGAGAAGTTGAGTAATAGGCATTTGAAATGAATGGAATACATCCAAACTTTTATCTTCACCATCAAGCACAAGAAGGGACAACTAAAAAAAGTAGCAGATGCATTGAGTAGGAGGTTGTTGACAGTGCAGGAGATACAAGTGAAGAGCATAGGGATTGACAGTTTCAAAGATCTCTATGGGGAAGATGAAGAATTTTTAGAGGCCTACAAGGTATGTTTAGATTTTGAGAATCATTTTCATAGCCAGTATTCTATGTATACTTTGCAAAGTGGGTTATTGTTTAAGGGAAATCAGTTATGTGTTCCAAGAGGGTTAGTGAGGGAAAATTTGATTCAGGAAAAGCATAATGGCAGTCTTAGTGGACATTTTGGCATCAACAAGACTTTAGAACTAGTGAAAAGATTCTATTACTGGCCTAAGTTGGAAAGAGATGTTACAAAGTATGTGGAACAATGTGTTGTGTGTATGAAAGCTAAGGGAGGAGCTAGTAATTCTGGTCTATATCAACCCCTACCCATTCCTAACAGACCATGGGAGTGTGTGAGCATGGATTTTGTGGTAGGCCTTCCTAAGACCAAGACTGGTTTTGATAGTGTCTATGTAGTGGTAGACAGATTTAGTAAGATGAGTCATTTTATTCCTTGCAAAACTACTCATGATGCAAGTTACATAGCTCATCTCTTCTTCAAGGAAGTTGTAAGGATCCATGGACTACCTTTGAGCATTGTTTCAGATAGAGATGTGAAGTTCATAAGTCACTTTTGGAAGACTCTATGGAAAAGATTGGGTACTAACCTATCTTTTGGATCAGCTTACCATCCTCAGACCGATGGTCAAATAGAGGTGGTTAACAGGGTGCTAGGTAATCTTCTAAGGTGCCTAACTAAGGAGTATGGACAGACATGGGATATGGTTATCTCACAAGTTGAGTATGCATACAATGATAGTGTGAACCGGACCACAGGGAAGAGTCCTTTCGAAGTTGTGTATGGGATGCACCCAAGAGGCATATGTGAGCTCAGAGATCTTGGAGCTATGGAAAAAAGAAGTGGAAATGCAGAAGACTTCAGTCAGACCATGAAGGAGATTCAAGAGCAGGTAAAGAGGACAGTCACTGAGGCTACACAAAAATTGAAGGAGAAGGCAGATATGTCAAGGAAAGATGTGCAATTTGCAGTAGGGGACTATGTTATGGTCCACCTTAACAAGTCAAGGTTGAAAAAGGGAATGTCAACCAAGTTGCAGATGAAGAGAGTGGGTCCATGCAAGGTATTGGCCAAGTATGGCAAGAATTCCTACAAGGTGGAGTTTCCTA
The DNA here is from genome assembly GCA_007258455.2 of Sequoia sempervirens. Taxonomy (NCBI): domain Eukaryota; kingdom Viridiplantae; phylum Streptophyta; class Pinopsida; order Cupressales; family Cupressaceae; genus Sequoia; species Sequoia sempervirens. Next base: position 318,817,846 of record VDFB02000008.1, on the reverse strand, counting down.
CCGATCTAGGCATCTCTCCAGTGTTCAATGTAGCTGATTTGATCAAGTATAAGGGGACAGTCAATGATGTGGATCAGAATAGTCAGGAGATTTTCAAGGACATCAACAATGTGTCCTTACCTAATCAAGACAAGCCTTAGGTAGAGAAGATCTTGGATTCAAGAGTGAAGAAGGCTACAAGACATAAGGTGTACATGGAGCACCTTATCAAGTGGAAGAACAAGCATGAATCAGAAGCCACATGGATACAAGAAGATCAGTTCCAGAAGTTTGGTATTGACCTGTCATTGGTCTCTCCTTCCATTCCTTAGTGTTTGGGCAGAGAGGGGGAGAATGGTGTAGGAGCACCTAGGAAACATTAGATAGCTAGGAAACATTAGATAGCATAAGAAAATTTGGAAGCCTAGCATGAAATTTTGAGATTGTCATACTTTAAGGTCATGTTGACCATTTAATTTTGTGTTAGAGGTGTTAGAACATGTTAGGATGAAGGTTGATCAGTAGCTTATGGTAGAATGAATGAGTTGCACAATTTGTTTCCACTAGGAATCACTAGGATTTGGGAAATAAAGCCAAAATGTTGCATTTGTGCAATTTTGGCCTAATGGGGTGGTTATGTCCGATCAAGGGAATATGTAACCACTTTGAGAACCTTTAAAAGGTGGCCCTCGACCTAGAATAAGGGTTGGAAAAACATTGGAGTATGCAAATAGTTTGAAATTGAGAAGGCAATGATATTTTGTTGGGTATTTCCCTGTTTAGTTGTTGTTTCTGATTTAGCAGGTTAATGGAGTGATCAAGGCATATTGTAAAGTTTAGAATGTTGTGAAATTGGTTTTGAATCATTGTGTGAGGTAGTAGATAGCAGGTTACTCGTTTCCAAGTTTTCTTGTAGATTCTTTGTTCTTTCTTCAATTGTTGTTTTGATTGGTAAACTGTAAAAAAATGGGGTTTTAGTTTACATTCCCACCATACTTGGAGTATGGGCTTGTGGGAAATGTGTCTAGGCCCCATTTCTATATATAGAATAGGTTTAGGAGACTGTAGGAGACAAGGTATCATGAGAAAGGTCTCTTCCTAGGCAAGCTTGGCTATGCCCGGTTAGGAAAGACAGTGAAAATAGACACTAATGCATCAGGGGTGACCATTCCCTGGCAACCCAAGTTGTGTGGTAGTTGAAAGAAGACTTATAAAGGCTTGGCAGGAAGCAAGAGATCTCATGAATCCATTTGGTTGTTGAAATAAGCAAGCAGTTCACTGTGAGGTCAAGAAATGGCCTAAAAATCCCTAACTCCTACAAAAAGAGGGTTACGCCTGTGTACGGCCTGTGAAGGACTATAACCTAAAAAATCTTGGAGAGGCAGGAAAATGAACTAGGGTCCCTTTTGGAAGTTTGTGATGTTCTTTAGAAGAATAGGAGTTTAAGCCTACTTTCTCGGGTTAGGAGGCCTAATTGGGGCTGAAGGGCTAGTAGCCCTTCTTAAACCCTACAATAGGGTTTGGAGTGAGCGATGGAGAATTGGTGATTGGGGAGTGATCAAGAACCATATAGAGATGGTTTTGAAGCCATGAAAGTTATCACACACCCCCGCATCAAGTTAGTGGAGCTTGGAGTTTTAGTTAGCCTTTAGGAAGATTAAGGGCTAAGGAGAGATTGGTAGAGAGAGCACCAAGATTGGCTTGGTTAGGGAAATGAAGATGATAGTAGGGTTGGCCAGGAAAACCAAGGGTTCCTAACAAGCATTAGGGCCTATAGGTTGAGAAGGTGGAGAGTGACACCAAAGGGTTTTCCAAGGTGAGACCCAGAGCATGGGACAGTGAGTGTCTCATCCAACGCTACCCTATCAGTTTAACTACCAAACCGGGGTTTGACCAAGGCAAACCCCTATTCACTAACACTCAAAAAAACTTCCCTCTCTTTGCATGTGTTTTGAAGGTCTATTTTGTATATTTGTGAAAGAGAAAGATTGGAAAAGTTGTCAACAAGTTTCCAAATCCCTAGAAGAAGCTTGGAGAACACCTACAGGTAAAATTTTGTAGTTTTGGATTTGGAAACCTGTCAAGAGAAGAAGTGTAGACCAGGATCTACAAATTCCACTTTTTAATTTCCCAAAATCTAGAAGTGGAATGATATGCCATTAGTGGTGAATGAGTCCCACTACCAAGCCTAAAACAATGATTTTTAAAATTATGAGTATGAAGTTGTCTGAACCTTGTTTTGGCATAATCTTCCTGAAATAGGAGTAAGTCGCCTAGCTTGGCGTATGAGTCCCAATTGGCAGCAACAATGAATTTTTTAGGATTCCAAAGCTCCATTCCACCATTCTCTAGTTTCTAGGTGCACACAATAAATCTCATAGTTTTTTGTTACATTCTACTTGCCTTTCTAGGTCTTTTTGCATATCATAGTGTGTTTTCATACATTTTGCATTTTCTTAGTTTTGCATTAGTAGTTAATTTCTTTTATCAATTTTCAACATCTAGGACATTCCCCTTTGATATATTTCAATCTCATTTGCATTGGAATCTCAAGAGCTTATTCTTGAGTGATCCATTAAGATTCTTGGTACCTCTCTCCTTTTAGGTGCAAAACCCTAGAAGTGTAAGAGAGCACTCACATACCCCAATTTTTTTTTTAGTTTAGTTTCCAAGAGAGGAAAAGTTGAAGGAATATTGTGCTCTTGGAGGAAATAAAGCCCAATCACAACACCAAGAAGAGGACGCATCACAAGAAGAAGGAAAATCACACAATGAAATATGAGTGTCGATGTATGCCCCCACTTTAAAGCAGTTGCTAACACCATTAGTGTGAGCAATTGCTTTCAAGTAGAAGAAGATATGAGAGCTTATTCATAAATCCCTACCAAGTCATATGTTTCCAATAAGCTACATCATTAATAAGTATGTCACATGGAAGCCAAATTAAGTCATGTTGTCCACATCCCAAGCTTGCTCTTATATGTACATGAAAGGTAATCAACTAGCGGAAAGAGGAAATGACAAGTGACATATGAGGATAAGGCTAACTAACCCCTTGCCCCCACTTAGTGTAGGATAAGGGTGAGCTGAATAGGATGAAAATAACTATTAGTTAGAGGAATTAAGTGCTTCAACATAAGGAAGAGCACCATATTCCTTGAGATGTTGAGTTTTGTTGCTTAAATCCTTACATTCATTAGTAGAATGACCATAAACTCTGTGATATGTGCAAAATGAATTCTTGTAGTAAAATTTATTTTGAGTTTTTGGAGGGAGATATATCAAGTGATCCTAGAGGAGTCTTGACAAGATAATCTCTTAATCAAAAGTATAATATGTTCTTTTTTTTGCACAAGATGTCATGCATACACTAAATGATAAGGCTTTAGATGAAAATGGAGATAAGGGAGGTAACCCTAGATCTTTATTGAAAGAGTATGGTAAGTTGGTTTGCTTCATGTTGTCCTTGTATTCATATGTAGGAGGGAGATTGTATCCAATTCCATAACAATATTTCAAGTCATATGAAGGTTGTTTGTGCTTCTATGAAGGATTGACTTCTTCACGAGAAATCAAATCCTTTTTAAAGTTATGTGGTATCTCCCCATTATGTATGGGAGTTATGTATCCCCCATCACTATCATAAATTAATGTTGTTGATGAAGAACCAAGTTGAGCATAAAAAAAACAAGGTTTTTTGGTTTAGGTTTTGATATTTAGCACCCTCCCCTAAAGGAAGGTGCAAAATCCCAATCACTACTAGAACTTGTGTCTCAATATGAATCATTTGTAGATGACTCTTTAGAAAATGAGGGTGATATTTTGGAAATTTTATTGAAAGGAGGTGTAGAATCTAACAGCCCCTAATTATCATTAAAGAGTTTCTTTGTAGGTGAAGGATTAGCATCAACTTGTGTAGGTTCAAGTTTTGATCTAGGAATGAAATTATTAGGGGAGTTGGAAATGTTGTGATCATTTGATTCATAGCTTTGTTCATCTACATCAACCATGCATATCTTCTTGTTGTATTCAAATTTCATTACACATTGAAGGGTAGATGGGACTCCTTTCATAGCATGAATCTATGGTCTCCCTAAGAGAAGATTGTATGGAAGGGGTCCTTGCATGATAGGTATAGAGGTAGGAAATACCATAGGTCCAACCTCAATAGGTAATGTGATCATCCCTAGTGATTTCCTATTAACATTTTCAAAGCCATGAATATGAACATCATTAAGTTGAATGAACTCTTTGTCCATGCCAAATTTTTTTCAGAGGCCCATCCTACAAACATTAATTTTTGCTCCATTGTCTATGAGGGTGTGCCTAACTAAAGTTTCATTAATTGTCACCTTTATCATCAAGGGGTAATTCTTGTTTTGAATCTCAAGTGAGGGTAATTCATGTTTAGGAAATTTAATTTCTAAGTAGGTGACTTGCATGGGATGAAAGGGGGATGTTGATTTTATGTAAGATTGGATATCCTCCTACTTTATTTGTAATATTTCTTGAAAAAAACACTTGTATGTAGGTGATAGTTGAATAAGTTGCCATAAAAATATATTAGCAAGAGTCTTTTTAAGGTCTTCAACACTAGGAACACTATGTTGAGGAAAATTTAATGGAGTGGGAGTGACGTGTGGTACCCTATATGTTTGAGTCACTAAGTTACAACTTAGCTGCTACAAAACATTGTTACGATTAGATTGCATCATGGATTTCAAGAAATCTCTTAATTTTTTGTGTGATTCACTAGTGGGAGGTGACTTAGGAAGCTCACTAATTAAAAAATATCCCACTTGTTTTTTCATAACCTCAAGAATCTTATCTTTATTGGCATGATCTGTTAGTGAAGGGGATTCTAATGTCACTTCACCTAAAGAATCCTCATTATGTGTGTCATTGTTCTAATTTTCTTGCACCATGATATCCTCCCTAGGAGGAGAGTTTTTAGGAGAACTACAAACCAAATGTTCTTGACATTCAATTGGTTCTTCTAAAAGGACTTCGTCGTGAGTAGGGGAATGATCAATGGTTGAATTTTCTTGCTCAATAATGGTTTCCCTAGGTGAAGGGGGACAACTAAGATTCTCATGACCTTCATTGATTGTGTTTTCCAACATCAAGGAATCTTCTTCACAACTATTAGAGATACTAGGAGAAGGGAAAATGTTATTGTCATGATTACCTATGGTTGTGTTTTCTTGTTCATCAATGTCTTGTCCACTAAGAGAGGTAAGAGGAGAGAAAAAACTAGGATTCTCAAAACTCTCATTGATTGGCTCTTCTAACACCAAAATATCTTCTTCACCAATAGGTGAGAAACAAATATGATCATTAGGAATGTCCAAGGTTGCATTCTCTTTCACTAAAACACTCTCGTAGGGAGGGGATATGAATTTTTTCCTAGCATGTATAGATATGTAAGACAGTAACATTGTTTGAACAAAAATGAAAAGAACTTGTAACCATTTCATGCAATGTTTTAGAAATGTAAACAATGTATATCCAAAGATGCAAAACACTTTTATCCAATGTATACAAAACTTTAAGAATACAAACAATGTGTATCCAAAAATGAAAAGCACTTTTATCAAACTTATAATTTTTTTTAAGAATATAAATATTGCGTATGCAAAAGTGAAAATTAATTTTATCCATGTTATGCAAAATTTTAGAAATGTGATCATTTTCAGATCTAATGGTGCTTGTAATTGAAATGATTTAAAAAATGAGTACCCTAAATTGATGTTTTTGACCTAGATGCATGAAACAAATGTTCCTGAAACTTTCCAGACTTATAGTATATGTCACTAGGAGGTTTAGGAAGCATGGAAATGAGGTTTTCAGTGTTGTAATAGACAATTTAAAATATGTATTGGGACTGATTCGCCTAGAATGGCGAATGAGTCCTAGTTAGGGTTTTTTTCAAAATTTTCTAAATTTTTTGATTGATTTTGATGTTTCTTAGTTTCTATGACATGAAGACTAAATGTAAATGAAGAATTTATATGGGTTTCAATGATTTGATATGCAAAAATGCAACTTATATGCACTTTTACTAATGAAAAAATTTGAAACCTTAGGATGCCAATTAAATAATGTAAAATGCAATGCAATGTTAATGAAAGCTAAATATAGGATGTAAATGCACTCCAAATCAGAATTATGATGTTAAAAATTTAGGTTCACCAAAATGTGCACACTGGAAATAGATGCTTCACTCCCTTGTCCACTAAAATTGATAGAAGGAGAGGGATCCAATTTCATAATGTTCACATTCAAAGATACCTTAGAGACCTCAACCCAATGAAGGGCGCCTTAGAGATTTTAACCCAATGAAGGATATAATAGATCTGAAAATAAGGTATCCTAGGATATGATTGAGATAAGAAATGGGTTCACCACCAACTGTAAACTTGGAAAATACAAAATGTTTGAAAACATAGTGTGATACAGAAACACATGTTAAATGACCTCGAGAATGCCCTAGAAATGTAAAAAAAACATAACAAAAAAGTGAGGATGTGAATGGTGTGCACCTAGAAACCTTGAATAGACGGGAAATAGCTCTGAAATTCTAAAAATGCATACTTTTAAGCTTTGTGGGAGTCATTCGCCATTCTGGGTGAATCAATCCCAATTCTAGAAAATTGCACTGGAGCAAGTTTCAACCAAATGGGTATCTAAATCCACAAAAATATCTGAAAATAGGTACAGTGGGACTCATTCTCCACTAATGGAAAATGAGTCCACTTTGACTTCTCTAGAAACTCAGAAGTGGAATCTGTATCTCTCGGTTTGCTCAATCTGTACCTCTAAGTGTCTTGATCTGAAACCCTAATTTTTAGGGTTGTAAGTGACTTTTAATGAGGATTTTTACCTTTCCGATAGGGAAATGAATCCAACAAGTTTGAAACCTAATATTCAATGATATCCAAGCCTTCAAAGCACCTAGATCTACAATCACACAAAGAGAGAGAGAGAGAGAGAGAGAGAGAGAGAGAGAGAGAGAGAGAAAATGTTGATTGTTAGGGAATGTGGGTTTTCCTTGGTCAAACACTGTTTAGGTAATTAAACTGAATGATGAAATAAGATGAAGCATAAAAATGAAATAATGCAATTAGAACCTTTCCATGATGATGGATCTTGAGCTACTGTAACAATTGATGAAGAATCTTGCTCTTGAATGACTTAGAAATGATCTTGAAAGCTATCTTGATGACCTTGTGAAGAATTGAAATGCTTAACCCTTGAATGCTTGACTTGATAACATGAATGAATTATGGATGGATGATAGATGGATGAAATAATTATTTGGAAGCTTGTTTATATAGAAAATGTGCTCAAATGGTCATTATTTTGATCCCCAAGGGTGACATAGAAGAAATTGAAACTTAAAACCTAGTTTCTCCTGGTCAAACTTTAAAAATAGCTCAAATGGGACTCCTTCACCATTATGGGTGAATGAGTACCACTTGGATGGAACTCATTCACCCAAGGTGGTGAATGGATCCCACAGTGGTATCAGAGCTCAGTTGACTATTATTGCAGTTATTTGTTTCTTGAATGCTAACGAGATCCAGGATTCAGAAAGGTGAAGGCAAGCTCGAAGACTTTGATCCTGAGATCTGGAATGGAGGTTCCTGAAGAAATCAGTGAGAAGGAATTTCGAAGAGCATTCATCGAGATGAAGGCTAAGGTGGATATTATTTTTCAGGAGAGACAAGAACGGAAGGAACGTGAAGAAGGTTCGTCGAAGCAAGAAGATCGCAAAGACAAGAAAGGGAAACAACATGGAGATGGTGACAAGCAACCAGATCCTCCCTCTTCTTCTTCTCCTCCCTCTTCTCCTTCTTCTCCATCTTCTCCTCATTCTATTTCTTCTAATCCTTTCAAGAGTGGGTATAAGCCTAAGATCAAACTGGATGTAAAATTTGACTTGCCTAAGTATTGTGGTGAACTTAATGCTAAAAAATTGGATGATTGGATTCAGCAAATAGAAGTCTACTGTAGAGTCCAAAACCTATTAGATGATGTTGATAGGATCCAATTAGCTACTCTTCGTTTAGGAGGTACAGCCTTAACCTGGTGGGAGAGTAAGACTAAGGTAGAAGTTTCACAACATGGTAGAGTCAGTTTAACTTGGGTAGAGTTTGTTAATGCTCTTAAGAAGCAGTTTTATCCCCTAGGACATATGCAACAGTTAATGATGGACTGGCAAATGTTTAGGCAAGGGAAAGGTCAAACTGTCCAAGAGTACACCCATGAATTTAGGAAGAGGGCTATTGCTTTGAATGTTCCTTTGTATACCCAGGACACGTTGTTGAAGTACATAGGAGGTTTGCATTCCTACCTTAGGAATTCTATTTTGGTTTTGAACCCTTGTAATTTGGATGAAGTGTCTGTTCAAGCTATACACTTAGAGTCAAGGGGTAAAGGATCTTTTATTGATAAGTTTCATAATGATGTAAAGAAATCTTCTAAGAATGCAGAGACATGGAAAGGAAAGAAGACAGCTACAGTTAAGAAGGATGAGAAACTTTCTTGTTCTCATTATGACAAGAATGGTCATGATGAAGATCACTGTTGGAAGTTACATCCCGAATTGAATCCTAAGTGGGCTCAGAGACAGAATCAGAAATAGAAAGGTAAGGAGAAAGCCGCAAATGTTGTTTTGGATCTTGGTTCAGATTCAGATGATGAGACTAAGATAACAGCTATGGGTCTAAAAGGTAAAGCTCCTATTTCTGGTGTTTTTGTTGCTAGTTGTGCTTCTAATTCTACAGTTAATGATTTCTTTGAAGATGTGAAGAGGAATGAGGTTTTTCATTTAAGGGTTGTTGCTAAGAACAGTAAAATTGATGCACTCATAGATAGTGGTTCTCAAGTGAATTTAATTTCAGAAAGTGTTGTAAGAAACTTGGGATTAAAAACTACACAACATAAGAAACCTTATCCACTAGGTTGGATTAGTGAAAATGATAAGTTGCAAGTAACAAAACAATGCACCTTAAGATTCACAATCACTAGTAAATTTGTGGATGAAGTACAGTTTGATGTGGTTCCACTGGATATCTGTGGGATAGTGCTTGGTAGCCCTTATCTTTATGACAGAAAAGCTATTTTCTACAGGGAAAAGAATCATTATCACTTGTTTAAAGATGGCATTCAGTATATTGTACATTCTCACAAGATTAAGACTGGTCGTTCTTTTGCAAACATAGGGCAGTTAAAGAGGGTAATTAATGCAAGTAAATAATTAACTCTTATGTCTGTCAGTATAGGTGGTTCTAAACTTGAACTTGGAGTAGCTAACCAGGGTCAGATGTTGCAGGATGCACCAACAGTACAGCATGAGAAAATGATGCTTGAAAGCATTGATGGTTCCTTGGGTAAAGATGTTCCTATTGTAAAGGATCGATATCTTGTTGACTTGTTCTCTTTCATTTCTGCATTATTGTTCAGCTTGATGCTAGTCAATTTTTGTTGGTTAGTGGCAACGACAATTGATGTAGATGCTTATGGAAGTGATAGAATAATGTTTATGTTAAACAATGTTGTTGCAGTCTTCATTGTGCTTGTGAGCTAGGTATTCAGATGTACAGAGGATACAAGACAAGTGGGGAGGCCACGTCCTCACTTAATGTCAGAATAAATGCCACTTTTGGAGGTCCAAAAGGTCTTCAGTGGGGAGGCCTGATCCGGTGGATATTTTCAATGGAAATTGAAGTGTCTCTGAATCTCTAGATTTTTGCACCATTAGAAAGATCTTGGCATCCTGATTCCAACACAACTTGAACGGAGAGAAACAGAGTCCGTTTGTGCAAGTTATGGCCAGTCAAACCTTGGGTCAAACTGGGATCAGGGGGCGTCCAAGAAGCGAAAAAAATGATGTCATCAAAAGTTGTCAAATTTGGCATCATCATGAAGAGCTCGTCGCAAGCTTTCCAACGTAACTCCTTTCGTCGAAATCTGACATCGTATGCGAGAGTTATCAGCAGTCAAAGCTTGCAGTTGACTTTTGAGGTGTACCGTACAGATGCTGACGTCAGCATTCCGTACTGTACGGACGGTGAAATGGACGAACCAGAATCTGCCATGTGGCATCCACGTCGGCAATGTACAGATCCAATCAGCGGCCGACACGTCGCATCCGTACGCCACGTCATCAGCACAGTCAGCGTACATGTCGTCATCTCGGTCGGCGTACACGTCAGTGTTGTCGGCGAATGATATCTCGCCACATGGCACCCTCCTGGTGTGACACGTGGCCATTTCTTCTCTTCTCTTTGGCAGACAGTTGGAAAAATTGCTATGTTTAGTAAAAATTGTATGGTGGGTTTCGAACTCGCCACCTCACATTCAACGTGCACGGTTCCTACCAATCCGGCTATAAACACGGGTCTACATATGGTTATTGCCAGGTTCATTTTGTTAATGCTTTATTTAGAGGTTTGTTTTAAAAATGTGTGGCCGGCGGGATTTGAACTCGCACCGGCCGGGTTGTTAAAATATACTCCCACCAACAAGCCACCGAACGGGTTTGTAATAGTAGTGGCATTGGTTATTTTTGTTGTATGTTTGAAAACCGATTGCGTTTTAATTTTAAAACAAACCCTCCTAATTCGAAATTTAACAATAATCTTTTTAAAGATTAAATCAAAACCTCCAAAGCAACAAAGCCCGAAAATAAGAAAAATTGAAGGGTCAAAAATACTTGGAAAGGATTAATATAATCCTAATATGTTAATAATGGAGGATATTATGTAAAATTGGGAGATTAAGTTGTTTTTAGGTGATATGGGAATATTTTGTAAATCATATGGTTTTATACCATATTGAGTTAAGGTTTTGTATTTAAAGGGGAGTGTAGGTGAGTGTCCATGCTAGAAGACTCATAATTTTTAAGGTGATTTGAAGTGTTTTTGGAGGAGAATTTTGGCTAGGTGTTTTGTCTAAGCATTTTGGAAGGAATTTCTGGTGAAGCGAGAGGAGGCTATTCTGGAGATTTTTTTTCTTCATTCCTGCACTTCGAAAAGTGGCATTGTGCGGATAGGGATGATTTTGTAACTCATTGTACACTCTTTTCCTGGAGATTAATCAGATTGGTCTTACTCCATTGGAGCGGACCCGGAGACGTAGTCACATTGTGGCAAACTCCGTAATCAAACTCTGTTTGCATCTCTCTTTCTTTCTCTCACTTTCTTTCCTTCTGTTGTTATCACCTTGTCATTTTAATTATTGTAATTATTTCAATGAGTTAATTTTGTTCTAATTAACTTGGAATAATCATTGTAAAAGTTAAGCATTCAATTCTGCAAATAGTTTAGATCCTATACAGATCACACAGGGGCCATTTTGCTAGCTAAAGTGTTGGGGAATACATAAATTAAGTTCATATGTTGATCTAGTCGGGTTTTTTCTTATCAAAATATACTTTGGGATGCACAGTATGGGGTCATAGGGGCCTATTACTGATTAAATTGTTAGTGTAATTAATTAATTATTACACTAGAATAAGTTAAATTAGGTCATATTTCATTTAGTCCTAGGTTGCATTTTTAATAAATAATTTAATAAATAGGGTAATATTCCCTTCCTTGTTTGTAGGGATAAGATTCCTTCTAGAAGATGAGTTGTCCTTCTAGAACTTATCTCAAAATTTAATAATCTTCTAGATAGGGTTCACATGTTGTCACATGTTGTTAGATCATGACACATGGTGACATCTCATGCATCTTACGTTTTCTTTCTTGCCTATATAATCAGGCAACTTGTTCATTTGTAATATATCAATATAAATCAATCATATCAATAGAATCTCTATTGTGCATTCCTAGTTGCAACACTTTCTGTGTGGTTGATTATCTTTCCTGGCAAGGGTCCTTCATTGAAGATTACAGAGCTTCAGGGACTGTGCATCCATAATCTCAACATGGTATCAGAGCTTGTCCAGTGAAACATCAACCCTTGATCAAGAAAGTTGGTGTGCAAGATTCTTTGCTAGGCTAGAGGTTTCTATTGAAGGCTACTTGATTCCACCCGGGGACCAGGCTGATTTTTGAAGCAGATTGAGTCAGATCCGAGCTCGCCATTATCTTCAGAAGGCCTTGAAAACCTAAGATCGCCTGCCCATTCATGAAAATTGGATACATCAACTTGGGAGCCATCACAGGTATTTTTTGGGTTTGCAAAATCAATTGTACTATCCGTACAATTTTCAGCAAAAAATCATCCCGATAAGATGTCCTCTGAGGAAAAAAGTTTTTAGTCATAGGCCATTTTTTTTTTCAAAAAAATCAAGGCATTTTCTATATGTTTTGGCAAAAAATATATTATTCAGGCATTGTCTATAGTTTGTAGAAAAAATATTTATTTGGAGCGATTTGCAATTATTTTTATCGATCGACATCAAGGATTTTATTTGTTAAATCCACGAGCATAAATTTTATGTGTATTGGCATATAGTTTTTTTTATCATCGGACATAAATCTAAAATATTTTTGCAGGGTATAGTCGGCATATATCTTTTTTGATTTTTAATTGCTATATGCAATATTAAAAATAAAATCAAATTATTATCTTGTCGGCACTTTATTTAACACTCTACAGAAAAGGTTCGGTCAGCATAGATTTTATTATTTGCAGGAGCTAGTATAGTTGGTCGGCCCACTTGGCCCATCTAGTCAACGACCTCATCCACTGGCATTGTTTTCTGTAAGAGCTCCAACACCGACATCTATCTACGACCTCATCCACTGTCGATTGTTTTTTGGTTGGCTGCCAGGCTTATATCTGTTCACCGTTGGGGTTCTCCCGCTAACTATTCGAGTTATTCCACCACTGACGATGCTCTCCTCACAAGCGGTGCCACCTATTTCTACCACCCCGCCGCCACCACAAGTGGTGGCACTTTTTTTTTGCCTTATTTTTTGCTTGTGGTCATATGAACAACCAGGAGTTAAGCCCGGGGTGCTAAATTTTTGCACCAGTTTAGCCTACGAAATGCCTCATATAGGCCTTTTTTTAGTTTTATCATAACTTTCACCCACAGTGTCAAAATTTGACAAACAAGGTACTGTCAGAAAGGTATTTCCATCTACTTTCCAGTGGTGCAATATGTTTTATGAAATTTTTCTCACAAAAAAATCTATAGCCAATTGAAGATGGAACTCTAATCTGGACTCAGAGGCTCATATCTTCGAACTGTTCATTGGATTTTAGTGATTCCAATAGCATCAGGAAGGTTTTTCTAAGCTTTTTTTCATCATTCTAGACCCCCTTGATCATTTTCAGCTCCATGTACTCTTGCATGAGATGTTTTCAATTTGGTGCATTTGATCAATAACCTGGTTATTTTGAAGTTTTGGACAAGATTTTTTGATCCAGGTAGCATCACTTCAGTTGCACATCATATTTGGAAGTCTTTATTTGTTGTTGAAGGTCATTTTTGTTTATATTTTTGGAGAAAGTTCATTATGGGGCTTGCATATACTCCTCTAGTTATGTTGCACAAGGGTAACTATAAACAATGGCGAGATGGGATCTGCCACCATCTCCAATCACTTGATTTATTGCCACATATATTTGGTATAGTTCCTCATCTGAGTGAAGGTATTCTTGGGTTTTCTTTAAGTTGCTACAGATACACTATTTTGGAGATCATTGAGATGCAAGTTGATTGTGATTTTTTGAGTTCTATTGATCATAGTGACTATCCTCACATCCTTTGGATTAAACTTTGGGAGATCTATGGAGATTTAGATACTCCATCATTCCCCGATGGTCCTGATTCAAAATGTCATTCTTTAGATCAAGTACCCTATGATGATATTGTTGTGCAAGAGGTTGATTGCCTTGATCTTTCTGAAGAGTTTGAAAAGGTTCCCTCAGATGCTTCTTCTCCATCAGAGACAGTTGGTATCCCTTCACATTCAGTGATTCCTTGTCTAGATTCATTGATTGAGGCTTCCACTATCATCATTCATGAGGACACCTTCTTTTTTCCAAACTTGGCATCATAGGATGGCTTCGTTTCAGGTATCACTGACTTGGCTACTTCTATAGGTTTGGAGGACATTCTTTTTGGGGACATCACTCCTCTATTCAGATATTTCTTATTTGAGACTTCTTCCCTATCATTCCATTCAGGATTTGAGGTTTCTTCAACATATACCATTAGATTTGGTTCAGAATTCTTTTAGTGGTTTTGAGGACACTTCATTTAGGGGGGGCTATCAAGTCTCCATTACATCCATCACATCCATCACACTTTCTTTGGCTATTGTTCAACATCAGTTTCCACATCATCCTGGTTTGTCACCCTCTTCATTGATTGTGGCATCTTCTTCATCAAGAAAGGATACACTTGAGTAGAGTTCAGAGACATCCTCAACATCCATCTTCATCCTTCCTTCTTTCAATTCCTATCCAGAATGGGAAGCATGATCTCTACACTTGCATTTGGTTTTGTTTCTTCCGAAAGGGAGACAAGTTGTTTGTCGACATTGGATCATGTTTTGTCTTCAGACACTTACCATTTCTATAGGTGATTACATGTTCTGGGAGGGGCTATATAGTCTCTCCCTTTCCCTCTGATGGGGGGCTATCGTATTTTATTCATGTGATGAATGGTGTACTTGGGGGGTATTTGGGAGTCCTCCATCCTTCCCATCCTATCTCACATTTTTTTTATTTTTTCATCCTTTTTGGAGAGGGGTTTTCTTCCCACCGGGTTTTTCCCTTTCCTATCTGTTGTGGGATATTTTTTTCATCTTCTTGTACATGGTTACCTAACATGGCCTCATAGCCGAGACCCATCATCATCTTCATCATCTCTACATAATCATTGCATTTTCCTCCCTAAGTTGAACTTATGGGTGGGTGTTAGTGTAATTAATTAATTATTACACTAGCATAAGTTAACTTAGGTCATATTTCATTTAGTCCTAGGTTGCATTTTTAATAAATCATTTAATAAATAGGGTAATATTCCCTTCCTTGTTTGTAGGGATAAGATTCCTTCTAGAAGATGAGTTGTCCTTCTAGAACTTATCTCAACATTTAATAATTTTCTAGATAGGGTTCACATGTTGTCACATGTTGTTAGATCATGAAACATGGCAACATCTCATGCATCTTAGGTTTTCTTTCTTTCCTATATAATCAGGCAACTTGTTCATTTGTAATATATCAATATCAATCAATCATATCAATAGAATCTCTATTGTGCATGCCTAGTTGCAACACTTTCTGTGTGGTTGATTATCTTTCTTGGAAAGGGTCCTTGATTGAAGATTCTGGAGCTTCAGGGACTGTGCATCCATAATCTCAACATAAATAAAGGTCATAAATGCAATAGGTCCCAAAATCTAATGTGAAAGTGTAAATAAATACACTTTACAACACTAAATTAAGGAAAAATTGAGTCTATTTAGCTTAGAAGGGCCCTAAATTCCATGTGAATGTGTAAAAAACATTACAACACTAGATTAGGTCCACTTGATTTACAAGCCTCCCAAATTTAATGTGAAGATGTAAATAAATACATTTTACAATATTAAATTAGGACAGGGTTAAGTTAATTTAGCTTAAAATGGGCCCAAGACCTAATATGGATGTGTAAAACACCTCACAACACTAAACCAAGGCAATATTAAGTCCAATTTATCATTAATTATTTCCAAATTAAGAAAGGAAAAGACAAAATTTTTTTATGTCCACACACAAGAGAATGAGACCTTAGAGAAAAAGGATGAAATTATGGACAACAATGAAATTTCCCCCTCCTAATATTTCTCCTATTGGTGAAGAAGATATTAGGGTGTTACAAGATCAAATCAATGAGAATCATGACAAAAACATTATTGAACAAGAAAATCTAACCATTACTTTTGATGAAGTCATTTTAGAAGAACCCACCTTTGAATATCATGAACATCTAGTTTCTTCTCCTAAAAAATCTCCTACTAGGGACAGTATCATGGTGCAAGAAAACAACAAAAATGACACACTTTTTTCAAATAATAGTAGTATGAATTCCTTAGATGAAGATGATGAAGTGAAATTAGAATCCTCTTCACTGAGATATCTGCATGAAACTAAAGCCAATACTTTTGACATTATGCAAATTATACATCCCTTGACATCAACCACGCATGTAGAACTCGTACAAGAGACAAGAAGACATAAACAACTTGAAGAAGCCACAAAGTTATTGAATGATGCTTCAAAAACCTTTGATTTAATACCTATATCCATGGGAGAATGCATGATCATAACAAAAGAGTCTAAAATGGGAAAGGAGAAACCAGTAATGGAAATACAAAATCCAAAAGCATCCACTTCAACCACCTTAAGAGAAAAGACAACATCCAAGACAAATTGTGAGGAAGTTGAGCAACCACCAAATGTAAAATAAGTGAAAGAGATTTATGGAAGAGGTTTTGAACTTATGAAACAACTTGATAAATTATGTGATGCTATAGAACAAGGTATCCATGTCCCTATAAAGCCCAAAATGCAAGAAATTACTAATGATCTTGGTTATTGTCCCTCAAAACAAAAGCCTTCACTTGATGTCAACATTATCAAAAAATATTCTTCCAAGAAAACTATAACCTTGGTACATCCTAAACTGATAGATATCTCATTAAATATGTATCAAGAAGAAACTTTGTTTACTTATCAAAATAAATAACATTCGTTGCTTCTCCTTGCCATGTAATAGTTGTAGGATCATAGCATACTCACTATTGCATGTTTTACATTCATTGCAAGGAGCAAAATATCATCATCCATTCGAGGCTCACCCTTTTCCTACACTAAGTGGGGGAAAGGGGGTTTAGTTAGCATTCTCCTCATATGTCACTTGTCGTTATCTCTCTTGGCTAGTTGATCACCTTTCATGAATACATAAGATTAAGCTTTGGATGTGGATGACATGCCTTAAGTTGGCTTGCATGTGACATACTTATTCAAGATGTAGTCTACTTTGGAAACATATGACTTGGCATAGGGCTTTCCATGTTGGCTCTCATGTCTTCTTTCGTCTTAGCATTTATCATTGGCTACTTTAAAGCAATTTCTCACAGTGATGGTGTAGCAACTACATTAAAGTGTGGGTATACATAAATGACATCTTTTGGAAAATTTCATGGCATTATTTTTCTTTTTTCTTGCACATGATGTGTCCTCTTCTTGGTGGTGTCATTGGGTTTGTTGTTGTCCAAGAGTGTACAATCTACTAACATGGCATGATGTGAATGAGGCATCCCATGGATGAAAATATGACACCTTTGAATTTTCCTCTCTTGGAACATTAGGCACAATGCTCTCTAAAGAGAAGACCTTACATGAACAAAGAAAAATCCCATTTAACAAAATTTTCACATGATATTCAAAAGAATTTACAAAAAGCATTATATTATGGTTCCTTATCAAATTTATCAAGAGGATAACTTTGGTATGGTTGGTATGATGGGAAGCTGACACACTAGCATTAATTTCTCATCATAGGGTGGGAAGCCGACACATTGGAATGACTTTCTCACTAAACCACTTCTTTGGGACAACTCACCCCATAGATGACCTGATGTTTCATGGCCCTAGAGTGAGCGCATCTTTGATCCAGATCATTTTCATTACTCATTTTTCTTTCTTTTAGTTCTTGACATTGCATGATCGCGTATCTTGTTTTTCTCCATATTATACACCTTGTGTGTTCCTTTTTTTTCTTATGTCTATTTTACTTAGGATCTTAGATCCTAGGGGCTTGACCACCTTCTTGGTCTTTTTCATCCTTTTTCATCTACATATGTACACTCTGACCCCTCTTGAATGTCTACTTTAGTGCGAGATTGAAGTAAGTTCATCCTCTCACTAAAGTGGGGGCTAAATGGAGTCACTAAAAAGTACTCTTTTTCCTTGCTTAATTTACAAATAATTAATGAAAATTTGGACTTAATGTCACCTTGTTCTAGTGTTGTGAGGTGTTTTAAACTTCCACATTAGGTCTTGGGACCTTTTTATTCTAAATTGACTTTTAACTTTTCCCTAATTTAATGTTGTAAAATGTACTTATTTACATCTTAACATTGAATTTAGGGGGGCATTGTAAATCAAGTGGACCTAATCTAGTGTTGTAATGTGTTTTACATATTCACATGGGATTTAGGACCCTTCTAAGCTAAATAGACCACCCAAAGTTTCCCTAATTTAGTGTTGTAAAGTGCATTTATTTACACTTTCACATTTGATTTTGGGACATCTTAAATTTATAACCTTAATATCACAATTAATAGACCCCTATGACCCAATATTGTGCATCCCAAAGCATATTTTGATCAAAAACCTAACAAAATCAACATAAAAGCTTAAATTCTTCACCCCTCCACACTTTAGCATGAAAAATAGCCCAAGTGGGACCCATTCGCCACCTTGGGTGAATGATTCCCATCCAAGTGGGACTTATTGGCCCATGATGGTGAATGAGTCTCATTTCGCCTATTTTTAAGGCTCTGAGCGAGAAAAGTGGGTTTTTAATTCAAATTTCTCCTATGTCATCCTTTGGGATCAAATACACTAGTTGTTAGGTGGATTTCCTATATAAACAAGCTTCCAAATCATTGTTTCATCATGTATTCAAGTTGTCAAGTCTAGCACTCAAGATTTAAGCACTCCAAGTCTTCACAAGGTCATCAAGATGGATTTCAAGATCAACTCTAAGGCATTAAAGGGAAAGATTCTTCATCAATTGTCGCAACAATTCAAGATCTATCATCATGAAAAGGTTTTAATTACATTATTTCATGTTCATGCTTCATTATCTTATTCCATCATTTGGTTTAATTACATAAAATGGGTTTGACCAAGGAAAACCCTCATTCGCTAACAATCAACACTTTTTCTCTCTCTTTGTTTGTTTGCAGATCTAGGTGCTTTGAAGACTTGAAGATCATTGAAGAGTAGGTTTCAAACTTATTGGAGTTACCCATTTCCAAGGTCAAAATCTTCACTAAAAGGTCATCTACAACCCCGAAATTAAAGTTTTAGATCTGAGAACCTGGAGAAGTAGAAAGAGTAGACCGAGAGGAGCAAATTCAAACTAGACTCATTCGCCAAAAATGGAAAATGAGTCCCACTATAGGTGTTTTTTAGAGATCTTTTCTGATTTGGATACCCATTTCCCTGAAACCTGCTCCTGTGTAGAAATCCAAAACTGGATCTGATTCACCCAGAATGGCGAATGAGTCCCAATAGGTCAAAAATTCAAGTTTTTTAGAATTTTAGAGTTGTTTCCAGTCTTCAACACATTTCCAAGTGCACACATTCTATTTTGTATCTTTTTTTTTGTTCTTGTTGCATTTTCAGGTCATTTAAATCAAGTTTGCATCATATTAATGTTTTTTATTTCATGTTGTATTTCATTGTCTTTTCCAAGTTTAAGCTTGGTGGTGAACCCCTCTTGTAATATGAAATCATATTCTAGAGTACCTTATTGTTAGATCTCTCTCTCCATTCTTTATTGGATTGAGATCTCTAAGGTATGCTTGAGTGTAGCAAATATGAATTAGGAACCCTATCCTTGTGTGTATGCCTCAAAGGTGGGGAGCATCCATTTCCATTGACTACAACTAACAATCAACAAGTTTTTCCTCTCTTTTATGTTTGTGATTGGAGATTTAGGTTGAAGACTTGAACATCATTTGAAGCAAAAAGTTGCAAAGTCACAAAGTTGCATTGTAAAAATGTCATCTTCACAAAAACTCACCTACAGGATATATCCAAAAAATTTACGACCTGAGATCTGAGAAGAAGAAAGTGCAAACTTTGGACCTCGGGATAAAATTCAGAGATTTCAAAAATTTAGATTGGGACTAAGATTGTAGCAAGGGAATCTTAGTCCTCCCAAGGGTATTTTTCATAAATTCTTTTAGATCTGGTTCTGACATCTAAAGATTTTGCATTTACCCTGAAAAATAGCAGCAAGACTAATAAGACAGTAAGGGCATCTTAGTCCTCAATGGCACATTTTGACAACTTCTTTGCATTTCCAGAATTCTTTTCACATTTCTAGACTTCCCAAGCACACACATCATAACTTCCTATTGCATTATTTCATCATTTGCATCCTTCATTTAGCTTACATTATTAGGTTTTGTGAGATGAATGTTAAAGTTTTTTTTCCAAGATTTTTCTTGGTGGTGAACCCCTCAAATCTTAAACAACCCCCTCCTAGGCATTCCTTATTGAGAATTGAATCACCCTCTGGGGTTGATAATCAATCCAATTAGGGTTCCTAGGAAATTATTGAATGACCTTAGGGGAAAAAGGTGGTGTTCCATGACCTAGGTTATAAAGCACTCATTTCCCCTAGTGTTAAACTAAGTTTTAAAATTCTTCAGATCTAAAATAAGTTCAATTTTATTTGTTAGCTTTGAAATTTTCTCTAATGTAATGGTAAACCATTATATAAATCAAGAAAGTGTAGGTGATACTTCAAATATCTTAAGTTTAAATACATGGTATGTTGGTATGAGTGGGAGGTAATAAACTAAGTTAACCATGATGGTCTATGATGGAACACAAATTTTGTTAAATTGAAAGATAAAGGGGGTTTTACTTACTAACATATGGAATTTTGTATGTTGGTGGGATAGTTATGGAAATAATTCATTATTCAACTAGACAACATGTATTCTAAGTTCAAAGGCTTTCAAATTTTTTTTGAAAAACAAAAAGAAAATAAGAAAAATTGATTAGTGAGGGTATAGGGTACCCTACACCAATATGTAGAGCTTCTACCAAGATTTTACTACATAAAGGTAGAAAGTAGTACCTACCAATGGTATTTCAAGATACCAGTCAGCTTTAGTCGGTCGTGGCTTATAGCCCAATGACATATTCTCCACTAGTAGTGGGAGGCGGTTAAACCACCCATCAGGAACCTCAACATCCTGACATCATGCTACAAAAATCTGACAACACCCCAAATATCCCAACAACTGTAAACTCTTTTTTGGACAACATACAATGGAATATTTAATTAATCTTCAACGAATCCTAAGAGCATATTTTGACAAAAGAATAGAATAGTTTGTCAACAGAGAAATTTTTTAGGAGACCAAAATTCTTTCAGTGAGGGGGATATTCCCCAAATATTTTCTAATGTCATGGTGACATTAGCTTGATGTTAGTGGTAAGTTAGCCATATGGAATCCATACAGACACCTCTTTACCCCCTCTTAGCCCTCTTTTTTCCTAAAAGATAATTTTTTCTTTTTGACAGAACTTGGGCATACAATATTAAAATCGAGCAAAAAATATATCATTGGAAAGCTTGTTTTGTCTAATTTATAGTGGTGTATGTTTCATCATCAATTTTTTCTCCTAGTTTATTTTATTCTCATTCAAATTTATATCTTCACTTTTCTCTCTTAAGCTATTAAATTTTTTCCTATATCTTCAATTTTCACGATTCAAGCAGCATTGGAAAGGTATTTTAGAGCTCTTCAAATCCATTCATGCACTTTTTCCATATCTACTACTAGTAGATTTTATTTAGGTTTTTGTGATTTCACATTTCTATCAATTACTTTGATGTCTTGGAACTTGGAAAGCATCTATTTGTGTGAGATGGATTCATTTGACCTTCTTTATATGTGTCGAGGTTTTCAATCTTTAATTTTATGATTTATGGAAGTATGAAGGGTTTTTTTTCATCCTTCTAGTGCACCATGACAAAGGATAACTATGAGTCTTGGAAAAATGACATCCTGACACATCTCAGGTGGTTTTATCTTTTACCTTATCTATAGGGAATGATACCTACACCATACACACTGGGGAGTTATTAAGCATGGGGTATTATGAATGATCATGTTATAGGGGTTATAAGTTCTACTATTGATCTCGACACTATGCGTGTTGTATCAAGCATTGATTATCCCAAACACTTTAGAATCGACTTTGGGAGATCTATGGAGATGCTTATATCTCTCCATACCTAGAGAATCCTATTGTAGATTGTCTCATTCTTCTTGTCGATGCGAATTTCACACCCTTTGATGATGATAATTTAGAGGAGCTTGACTATATCATAAGTCTTGCATGTTCCACTGGTTCAAATAATTGTCTTCATGTTCCAACTCTTCAGATCAAGAATTCATCATCATATGGGTATGTGCAGGATCATCATGGAAAAAATAGGCCCTTAAGTGGCAAAAACCTTAGAAAAATCAGTGTTAGGAAACTTGATGTAAAAATTTGAATAAGTTATCTATATTATTTCAAAAATATGTAAGAATAGAATTTGTATAAAATTGAATGTAGTTTCTAAACTACTAGGTTTATTTAAAAATAAATAAAATATATTTGGTGAAAATTTGAAATTTCAATGCAGTAGTACTTAAATTTCAGGGAATAAATAAGAAGTAGGTGTTTGTCTGACCACCCTAACCATAATAAAATGATAATATTTTTTTATAAGATTTTATATATAAGTAGAGGACTCATGTCTGGATGTGATGCATATTTTTTTGTATTTTTTTTCCAAGTAAATAATTAATTATGAATTTTTTATTACAACTTTTAAAAAATATAAAAACTAGTATGTTTGACCACCTTAACTTGGTCAAAACTTCATGAAATTTAATTTTTCTTTTTTTAATCCTATAGTATGTGAAGCATAGAATGTGACACATGTTTTGGATTCAAAAAATGTGATACTATTTGAAAGTTATAGATGTTTTTCAATCAGCCTATCGATGAGGTCTTTAGTCATAATTCTAATAGAAAATAAATAATAATTATTTATTAAATTCAAATTAAAGCATAATTTATATTGGTGGAAATCTGAGAATCTCCTTTAAAAACCCTTTTCGTTTCATCAATTTTGGGTTAAAAAAAAGTCGTCAGCCACATACCCCACAAATACCCATAATATTGCCACTTTTTGGCCCATCATGATCCTGCACATACCCATATTTTATTGTTCTTGATTAACTTGGCATCACCACAACTATAACCCCTTTTGGTTTAGTGTAGTAGGGTATTCATCTTCTTCCAGACAAAACTACTTGGAATTCATATCTTGCAAACTTATCATCCTTGTTTCTAGAGTCCTATATTATAGATCCAGAGGATTACCGTAAGGACATTCATCTCTTATTTGTTGATAGCCACATCATCATTTTTATCCCACCATCTTCATCACCTTTGCATCTTGTTCTTCACTATTCCACGGAGGATCTTGGTTTAACATCACCTCTTTCCAACATATGGAAACTTGAGAAATTTTGAAAGGCATGTACATCATTTGGATTTCAATTCTTGATTCATCCATCTCTTTTAATTGGATTCTCTTATTGAACTAGTGGATTTTTTTCTTTCTAGAGGGGAAATCATTATTTGTAGGTAGTGGATCATATTATGTCTTTAAGAATTCATCATTGGCACAAGATATTTTTCTTTATGAGGGGATTCATATCTATACTTTCTCTCTCCCTACTAGAGGAAATCTATTGTACTTGTTTGATAGAGGTAGTCCTAAGGGTATCACATTGAGTCCTTCTATCCTTCTTTCACTAGTCTAGTTATTTAATTTTCTCTCTTTTGGAGAGGAGTTTTTCCCATGTGGTTTTCTCTATTTCTTTGGTTATGAGAGATTCATTTATTTGTACATGGTTACCACATCAAGACTTGTATCCAAGACCTATCCATACATCCATCATTACATTCTTCATCATGAATTTTTGAATTTTTCCTAAGTTGATCTTAAGGGGGGTGTTGTAGTAATTATAGAATCACTTGATAATTAATTAATAATTAATTCATTACTAATTCACTGATTATGTTATTCACTTAAGCTAAATTTAGGAGTGTTTTTTGTTTATTTGATTGGACTAAATATAAGTGAATTTTCCTCAATGCATGAGATTAAGATACTTGTCGTGCAATCTTATCAAATCCTCATCTAGGGTTCACCTTTTATTTTTTATAAGAATTCAAATTCATAGTAATCATTCATTCATATTAATTCATAGCACAATCAGTTTTTTTTGTAGATCATCTATCCTCATGGTTGCATAAGCATACCAATGGATTTTTTTCTTTAGATGTGATAGATGTTTTTGTTGTGGGTGGTTTTGGGAGCTATGGAGTTGAGACAACCGAGCAAAAATAACAACAAATAAACACAAAATATAACAACAACAATAATTACAAAATAAAGAAAAATAATTAACACAAATATTTAACATGGTTTACCATCAAAATGGCTACATCAACCAAGGAAAGAAGGTCACACTATTTTATTAATCAGCCCAAATACATCAGTCTTCATCTCCACAAAAAACAAAATGAGAAGGGAATTATATCATGGGAAGAGGAAGATGAAAGGGCAATGATGGTTGGACTTCACTTCCAACAATCTCCCACTTGAAGTCCAAACTGTACTACTATCCCCACTTTCCTTGAAAATCATTATTATTTAATTACCAAACCAACTAACCAGTCCATTGCATCATTCCCTTACACTACCTCTGACCAGAACTAATTCAACTCAAAGTAATCTATCTCCTTTGCTTCCTTCTTAAACTCCAATTTAGTTGTAATTTCTTCAAAAAACACATATCCCAACTTCATAACATATCTACTTTGAAGAAGGGCTTCAATGGTCCATTTTGAAAGCTTATTTCCATTATTGTGTTTAGTTTTCAAAACAACACTTCATTGAGTTGCCAATTTTAGATTCCAATCAACTCCAAAAAACATATGATGAAACTCATTCAGAGCATTCAAAGTGAGAAACTATGTTTGGCACCTTAAATCCATAACACTAATTACTCCACATCACTTCCTCAGTCTCCTCAATTCTCTTGATCTTTTCCTTGCATAACCCCTACAAAATAGATAGGAAGAAATAATCTACCTCCTCTTCATTACTACACACAACCATTCCAAGTCTAGTCTCACAAAACACAAAGTATTCTCCTTGCATCCAAGGTTAAATAAAAAACCTAAACAATTTATTTCTCCGTACTCTTTCCATAATAGCTTGCTCAAAAGGGAACCCATCATCGAGCACTTACATAGCCATTATATCAATTACATGCTCGAAAAATGCTCATTTTTTAGGAGGTATCACCTCTATGCCTGGAACATTGGAAGTTACAACCACCTCAACAGCCTAACTTGAGACAACAAGAGTTGGAGCACCAGAACCTGAACAAGCCACTGTACCACCCTCTTGAGTTCTAAAAGCCAGTTGACTCTAGTAGAGGAGAAGGAAGACCCTAAGATGGAAGTAAAATAGACTTACCCCAACCAATTCTTAATTCATAATCATATATCACAATACCCTAGATTTCATCATTCGTTGCATGAGCATCTTCCCCTTTCATAAATGCACCAAATCCACAATTATGTTTCCTTCTATGTTCTTCCTTGGTTCTTGGCCACATTATCTTAACACTAGAAATTAGACTAAATCATCCAAAAATTCGCAAAAGGAAATTTTCATCCACCTAAGGTGCGAGATTTCCAAGATAAAGATTAATTGTCTAAGGATCCTTGTCATCAATTAATCCTTAATTTTCCAAATGGATCAAGATCATCTAGGAGCTCATCAAAATGACTTGAAGGATTATCTATTTTCCTACCCTCTATTTTTCGATGACCACATTCCTGATTTCTTTTCTCCCTCAACTCTTGCTAAAACTTTAATTCTTCCATCAAATGATATATGTTGCATGACTTTTCCTTCTCCATTTATTTTGTTTTCTCCTCTTCTTACCTTTTCTTAGAATCCTTCAATTTACCACTTGCAATTGCCAAACTAGGAGGTATAAATGAGGGTATATATCTGAACCAAATATTTTTGGAATGTGGGGGATGTCTTGCACTTCTAGGGTTTTGCACCTAAAAAGAGAGAGGTATCCAAAAACATTGATGGCTCACTCAAGAATAATCCCTTGATATTTCAATGTGAAGGAGATTGAAATTTGTCAAATGGGATTGTCCTAAAGGCTGAAAACTAATAAGAGAGATTAACTACTAATGCAAAAGTTAGAAAATGCAAATTTTTTGAAAACATAATGTGATATGCAAACAAAAATAAATAGAAAGCTATGAAACATAATGTATGCACCCTAAAATGTGTTGAAGACTAGAATCAAGAATGGAAATGCTGTGGATCTTGAAATTTTGACCTACTGGGATTCATACACCATTCTGGGCGAATTAGTCCCAGATCTGGAAAATTGCATCGAAGTCCATTTCAGCCAAATGGGTATCTGAATCCACTGAAATCTGTAAAAATAAGGTATAGTGGAACTCATACGCAACTAATGGAATATGTGTTTACTTTTCCTTTTTTGAAAACATGAAAGTGGAATTTGTAGCTCTTGATCTGATTAATCTGAACCTCATGGTATCCGGATTTGAAAACCTAACTTTCAGCACTGTAAGTGACTTTTTGTGGATATTTTGACCTAGCCAATCAGAAGATGACTTCAACAAGTTTTTAACCTATTCTTCAATCATCTCAAGCCTTTAAAGTACCTAAATCTGCAATCACACAAAGAAATAGAGAGAAATGTTGAATGTTAGGGAATGGGGGTTTTCCTTGGTCAAACCCCTTTTAGATAATTAAACCAAATGAAGAAATAAGATGAAGCATGAACATGAAATGAAGGAATTAGAAACTCTCCATGATGATAGATCTTGAATTTCTACAACAATGGATGAAGAATCTTCCCTTGAATTCCTTAGAAAACTATCTTAATGACTTAGAATGCTAAAACCATAGTTTTCTTGGCTTGAGATGGATAACGAATCATGAATGAATCATGAATTATGGTTTAGAGGCTTGTTTATATAGGAAGTTCACCTAAAATTCATGTTAATTTGATCCCCAAGGTTGACATGGAAGAAAATTAAAATTAAAACCCATTTTTTCTCGTTCAAACCTCAAAAATAGCCCAAATGGGACTCATTCACCAAGCTGGCCAACTTAATCCCACCTAGATTAGACTCATTCACCCAAAGTGGTGAATGGGTCTCACAGTGGCTCCTTTTCCAATTGGGATGTCGTGGAGTGAATAATTTTAGTTTTTATGTTGATTTTATCAGGTCTTTATTCAAAATAAGCCTTGAGATGCACAATATGGGGTCATTGGGGCCTATTAATGATGATGAGAAGGGTAATGAGGGATAGGGACAGAAATTTCAATATGAATGTATGATTAAATACAATTTACAACACTAAAATGAGGTCCAAATTGCCAAGAAAGGTACAACATCCAATGTGAATGTGTAAAACACATTACAACACTAGATTAAAATTAGGTTTAATTTACAAGCCTTCTAGATTAATGTGAAAATGCAATTAAATATATTTTACATTATTGAATTAAGGGAAAAATAGGTCCATTAGACTTAGATGCTTAATAAAAGTCTAGAAAAGTGTGAAAGTAATTTACAACACTTTACAACACCTTTACAAGAGATCGATAAATGCATTTTATTTAGTTTGAAAGGGCCCTAGACCTAATGTGGATGTGTAAAACACCTCACAACACTAAATTAAGACATCACTAAGTACAACTTATTATCAATTATTCCCATATCAAGCAAGATATAATTTTTTCTACATTACATTTAGCCCCCACTTTAGTGAGAGGATGAACCTGCTTCAAACTCATAGTAAAGTAGAAACTCAAGAGGGGTGTAAGTGTACTGATGTAGATGGTCAAGGATGAAAAAGATGAAGGAGGTAACCAAGCCCCTAGGATCCCAGATCCTAATTCAAAATGACATAAGCACAAAAGGACGCGCACAAGATACATGATCATGCAATGGAAATAACTAAAGGGAAGAGAGAAGCAAAAACAAAAGGGTGGATCAAGCTTCGACTGTTTATCGAACATGATGTGGATTAGATATAGGTTGTTTTTCCAAAAATGCATACTCACTTTGAGGTGATGAAACTCTTGGTTGTCTGCCAGGTGAGAAGTCTTAAAAGGTGAGAAAGATACACTTATGGATGGTATGCACTCACACACACGCAAGTGGCTATGGGGAAATACAAGCCTCTAATTGGGATTCCTGCTCAAACCATACCAAAGTTATAGCTCCTAATAACTTTAATAAGGCTCTGACACAAAATAATTTTCAAGCTTTATGAGGAAAATAAAACCTTGTATGCTTGAAACTCATAGACATTGTAAATGAAAAATAGTGCAATGAATGTTCAAATGGATTTCACTTAGTTCATGCAAGGTCTCATCTTAGGGAACATCATGATTAACGTCTCCAAGAGAGGACAAGTGCAAAAGGTCTGATCTTGTTTCCAAGAGAGGACAAGTGCAAGATCTCATCTTGGGCAACCTTGTACCTAATGTTTCCAAGAGAGGAAATCACAAGAACAAAGAAAATTACACAATGAATTATGAGTGCTGATGTATGCCCCCACTTTAAAGCGGTTACTAACAACATTACTGTGAGAAATTGCTTTAATGTAGAAGTAGACATGAGAGATTATTTGGAAATCCCTATGCCAAGTCATATGTTTTCGATAAGCTACATCATGAAAAAGGTATTATGTCACAGGTGAGCCAACTTAAGGCATGCCATCCACATCCCAAGCTTGCTCTTGTATGTTCATGAAAGGTGAACAACTATCCAAAAGAGGCAACGATAAGTGATATACAAGGACAAGGCTACCTAACCCCTTGCCCCCACTTAGTGTAAGACAAGGCTGGGCCGAGATGACTGACAAGATGAATTCTAGAGTGAAAATCGATATCAATTAGAGGAATGAGGTACCCCCACATAAGGAAGAGAACCAAACTCCTTAAGATGTTGGATTCGACTACTCAAAGCCTTACATTCATTAGTAGAATGACCATGAACTCTGTGATAGGTGCAAAATAAAGTCTTGTAATAGAATTTATTTTGAGTTCTTGGAGGAAGGGAGATCAAGTAATCTTCGAGGAGTCTCAAAAAGATACCCTCTTGATCAATGGTAGAAGGTGTTCCTATAGTTTGTGACAAAGAAACCTCTTGCTTAGTAAAATATGTCATACTTATGCAAGACTCTGTAGATTGTGAGATTGTGTTCTCTCCTTTGTAGGAGGGTGTAAAGTCTAACGAACTCAAATCATTAATGTTTTGTGAGATAACATTTACATTAAGCGAGGATGTCTTCTTTTTTTTCATTCCTTTCAAAGGAGAACAATAAAGACCATTAGTGTTGATCAGTTTAGGATGCACTACTGTTAAGGTTGGCTTAGAGGAATGTTTTGTGATAGTGTTGATGTTGAGTGAAGGCTTGTTTACTTCTATCAAAAGACAATAACCAAGACAATGTGTTGTTTCTCACATGATGGGATCGATGGGGACATGGATACCTTGTTCTCTAGCCCCACATCCTTTTCCACTATACCCAAATT
The DNA here is from genome assembly GCA_007258455.2 of Sequoia sempervirens. Classification (NCBI taxonomy): domain Eukaryota; kingdom Viridiplantae; phylum Streptophyta; class Pinopsida; order Cupressales; family Cupressaceae; genus Sequoia; species Sequoia sempervirens. The sequence goes on along the minus strand of VDFB02000008.1, from coordinate 318,788,411 downwards.
GTTTCATAAGTTCATAACCTTTTCCATAAAGCTTTTTCATTGCTTTTGGATTGGGTGGTTTTTCGTGATTAAGTTCATCAAAGTTCATTGTGTAATCTATTTTCTTTAGTTCTAAATTGGTTGAGGTGGATGATTTTGAAGGGTCTTCCGAGTTTTGTGTTAACATGACTGCTTTTTTGTTTCCCTTGTCAGAGTCCTTGTTTACGATTTTGTACTCACCCATGAATGTATGTTTGAAATATAAGGATCCCCAATCATCTTCTAATAGCTTTGTGACTTCTTAAATTTGGTTTTCTTTATTTTTCTATTGTACGGGTTTGACTTGTGTAGTTGGCGTTAGGGTTTTCAAGGGGTTCTCTTTATTTTTCTCAAGTTGCAAGACACTATAAGGCTCATGATCAGTATCATGTGTGTAGACTGTGTTGTAGAAATATTTCATTTTACGATGAAGAGTTGAAGGCATTGCATGCATTTCATGAATCCATGGCCATCCTAAAAGAAGATTATATGAAATATCATGGGGCAAAACATGGATAGATGTTTGTAATGTGGCATTTCCAACTATAATAGGTAAAGTAATCACACATAATGGTTATTTTCCTACATTGTCAAATCTTGTGATAGATAAAGATTTTGGTTGAAATTTTGACTTATCCACATGAAGCCTATCCAAAAGGTTTATCCTACATAGGCATGTGCAGGATCATCATGGAAAAAACAGGCCCTTAAGTGGCATAACATTTAGAAAAATTAGAGTTAGGCAACTTGACGTAAAAATTTGAATAAGTTATCTATATTATTTCAAAAATTTGTAAGAATAGAATCTATAGAAAATTAAATGTAGTTTCTAAACTACTAGGTTTATTTTAAAAAAAAAGAAAATCTTTTTGGTGAAAATTTGAAATTCCAGGGAAAAAATAAGAATTAGGTGTCTGTCTGACCACCCTAACCACAATAAAATGATAATATTTTTTTATAAGATTTTAGATATAGGTAGAGGACTCACATCCTGATGTGATGCATATTTTTGTAATTGTTTTCCAAGTAAATAATTAATTATGAATTTTTTATTACAACTTTTCAAAAACATAAAAACTTGTATATTTGACCACCTTAACTTGGTCAAAACTTCATGAAATTCAATTTTAATTTTTTTAACCCTATAGTATGTGAAGCATAGAATGTGACGCATATTTCATATTCAAAAATTGTGATACCATTTGAAAGCTATAGATGTTTTTCACTCAACCTATCAATCAGGACTTTAGTCATAATTCAAATAGAAAATAAATCATAATTATTTATTAAATTAAAATAAAGCATAATTTATATTGTTGGAAAGCTAAGAATCTCCTTTAAAAGCCCCTTTTGTTTCATCAATTTTGGGTAAAAAAAAAGTCGTCAGCCACATACCCTATATATACCCATCATATTGCCACTTTTTGGCCCATCATGATCCTGCACATACCCACACACATTAAGGGTGGAGCCATTGTCAACAAGGGTTTACTTTATCCCTATCCTATTGTATTGAGCTATGATCATGAATGAACCATTTTTTTTTTTGCACTTCCAAAGGGGGTAGTTCACTTTGGTAGAAAACAATGTTAGTTTTTATTCATTGGATCATGGCAACTATGTCATTCAGTTGCACATTAGAAGAGATAGGAACTTGTTGCAAGGCTGCTTGAATAATATTATGATATTGAGGGGATGCTTGAATAAGGTCCCACAGTGTTATCATAGCAGAAGTATTCTTAAGTTGTTCAACAAGATCATACTCCTTCCCACTATGTGAAGGAAAATGAGGAGGACTGGGTAAGATGGGAGTGGGAAAAGGTAAGTTTGTTGGGGTTGGTTGACTAGGTTGTGTATTTTTTCTAGTGTTATATGTATGAGCAATGGTATTATGACTCGGCTACTACGACACATTATTCTTAGGTGGGTAAAGGATGTATTCGGGTTTGTATTTAGTTTGAGGTTTGTGTGATGGTGGGTAAAGAATTACAAGATTCTTAGGAAGTCCTATGGGGTATGTAGGAGCTCCATTAATCAAGGGGGATCTAACAGACACTTGCACATTCATAACTTCGATAGTCTTAGTTTGATGTATCTCTAATAAAGGGAAATCTAGAATCACCCTTTTATCGTTATTAGAGTAAGCCATTGTCTAGCACCATGATATTCTCCCTAGGAGGAGAGTTTTTAGGAGAAATACCTATCAAATGTTCTTGATATTCATGGATTGGTTCTTCTAAAATGACTTCATCGCAAGTAGGGGAATGATCAATTGTTGAATTCGCTTGCTTAATAAGGGTTTCCTTAGGTGAAGGGGTACAATTAAGAGTCTCATGATGCTCATTAATTGTATTTTCTAACATCAAAGTGTCTTCCTTACAACTAGGGGAGATACTAGGAGAAAAACAAGTGTGATTGTCATGATCATTTATGACTTAATTCCTTTGTTCCCTAATGTCTTCCAAAAGAGGGTTGTTATAGATCTTAAGGATTTGATCATCTAACATCAACATACCCTCATCATTTATAATCTCATCTTCCTCAAAATCACTCTCACAAGCTAAAGGAGAATGGAAATTATGTAAGGTGATGTTTAGGAATGTGTCTATGATTTCATTTTCTTGTGCTAAAATATCTTCCCAAAGGGGATGAGGAGAAGGACAAACAAGATCCTCATGATTCTCAACGATTGTATCTTCTTTTGCCAAGATACCTTCGTCATTAAAAGAAGAGGTATTGGGAGAAGAAAAAAAATGATTATCATGATTATCTATGTTTGTATGCTCTTCTATCACATCATCCACACAAATAGGAGAGATAGGAGAGGGTGTAAGTTTAAGGAAAGTATTACCATTTTCACTCTCTTGCACTAAGAGACTCTCATAATAAGGGAATGCATTAAATGAATGAGTATCATGTTTATTTACTAACTTGAAGAAGATTGAAACTAACATTTGGAAAAAGTAATTTATGCAAACTTGAAATGCAATGTAAGGATGTAAACTGAATGAAATTTTTAGTTTTCAAGCAAGATAATTTTCTGGTTACACAAGGCAATGATCTAAAACTGATATGTTATAGATGCAAAATTGAATTTGAGCTATGCATGAAATGAGCTAATTTAAGCTAGATCTAATGAAATGCATGTTACAAAAACTCAACCAACTGATACAGATAGTTAATGGAAGCAAACAAAAGCTTTAAAAACATGGTTTTTAGTGCTGTAAATGACAATTTTAGGAGTGCAAAGGGACTGATTCGCCCAAGGTGGCGAATGAGTCCCAATGGGTTTTTTTTTTAGAATTTTTTTTAAAAACTTATTGATTTTTATGTTTTCTGTGCTGTATGATGTAGAACTAAGATGGAAATGTAGAATTTCAGAAATTTTTAATGAGTTGAGGTGTAAAAATGCAACCTATATGCACTTTCACTAATCCAATATTTTAGAAACTCTAGAATGCAAATGAACTAATGCAAAATACAATTTCTACGATGATCATGGACTCCAAATCAAACAAAAAGGTATTCAAAAATAAGGTTCACCAAAATGAACCAAAGATTTTTGGAATGTGGGGGCTCTCTTACACTTCTAGGGTTTGACACCTAAAAGGAGAGAGGTATCCAAAAACCTTGATGGTTCACTCAAGAATGATCCATTGAGATTTCAATGCAAAGGAGATTGAAATATGTCAAAGGAGATATCCTAAAGGCTAAAAACTAATAAGAGAGATTAACTACTAATGCAAAACTTAGAAAATGCAAAGTGTTTGAAAACACAACGTGATATGCAAACATATGCTAAATGACCTAAAAATGCAAACAAAACTAAACAGAAAGTTATGAAATAGAAAGTGTGTACCTAGAAATGTGTTGAAGACTAGAAATGCTACTAATCTTGAAATTTTGACCTACTGGGACTCATATGCCATTCTGGCGAATCAACCTCAGATCTAGAAAATTGCACTGGAGTTCATTTCAGTCAAATGGGTATCTTAATCTACATAAATCTATGAGAAATAGGTATAGTGAGACTCATATGTCACTAATGGTGTATGATTCCACTTTGACATTTTTGAAAATGCAAAAGTGGAATCTATAGCTCTCAGTCTACTTAATCTGAACCTCCAGGTGTCTAGATCCGAAACCCTGATTTCCAACACTATAAGTGAATTTTTGTGGATATTTTGACCTAGCCACTAAGGAGATGACTTCAACAAGTTTGAAACCTATTCTTCAATCATACCAAGCCTTCAAAGTACCTAAATCTGTAATCACACAAAGAAAAAGAGAGAAATGTTGAATGGTAGGGAATGGGGATCTGACTTGGTCAAACCCCTTTTAGGTAATTAAACCAAATGAATAAATAAGATGAAGCATGAAATTGAAATGAAGGAATTAGAAAATTTCCATGATGATAGATCTTAAATTTCTACAACAATGGATGACGAATGTGTCCTTGAATTCCTTAGAAAACTATCTTGATGACTTGATATGGATAACGAATGAGAATGAATGATGAATGCATCATGAATTATGGTTTAGAGGATTGTTTATATAGGAAATCCACCTAAAATGCTCGTTAATTTGATCCCCAAGGATGACATGGAAGAAAATTAAACTTAAAACCCATTTTTTCCCACTCAAACCTCGAAAATAGCCTAAATGGGACTCATTCTCCAAGAGAGGTGACTTAGTCCCACATTGATGGGACTCATTCACCCAAAGTGGTGAATGGGTCCCATAGGGACTCTTTTTCTAGTTGGGATGTCAGGGAGTGAATAATTTTAGTTTTTATGTTGATTTTATCAGGTCTTTGATCAAAATAAGTCTCGTTGTACACAATATGGGGTCATTGGAGCCTATTAATGATGATGAAAAGGGTAATTAGGGATACAGACACAAATTTCAATGTGAAAGTGATTAAATACACTTTAGAACACTAAAATTAGGTCCACATAGCCAAGAAAGGTACAGCATCCAGTGTGAATGTGTAAAACACATTACATCACTAGATTAAAATTAGGTTTAATTTACAAGCCTTCTAGATTAATGTTAAAATACAATTAAATATATTTTACAATATTGAATTAAGGGAAAAATAGGTCCATTATACTTAGATGCTTAATAAAAATCTAGAAAAGTATGAAACTAATTTACAACACTTCACAACACCTTTACAAGACATCAATAAATGCATTTTATTTAGTTTGAAAGGGTCCAAGACCTAATGTGGATGTGTAAAACACCTCACAACACTAAATCAAGGCATCATTAAGTCCAACTTATCATCAATTATTCCCATATCAAGCAAGAGATACTTTTTTCTATGCTAAAATATTTGCTTCCTTTCTAGCCTATGACCAATCATCAAGATTGATAGTTCCTCCCAATACAAATTCTTTGGCACCAAGTACATCATTTGACTTGAAAGATTCCCCTAACTCTTCATTCAAGCAAGTTGCTTCTTCATCCACTCTCTTTTTCGTAGCCTCTTTGGCTATCTTTATGCCATCCGCCTGGGACCTCTCCTCAACACCAACAAGCTCTAAGTCCACACCTTTAATTTTTTCAAACTTTGTAGGAGGCACAACAAGAAGATTGTCAACAACAATGACATTACCAAATCTTGTCTCAAATTCCAATGAGTTTTCTTCCTATTCATTATCATTCTTAATGACAAATTCTTCAGTAGCAGGAAATTGTATTGCTTCTAAATCCATCTAGGAAAATGAATAATACTTCTCATTCAAAATCAGTGAACCATCTATCACTTTCATGACATCGGTATCAATATTTTCTTCTAGCATTCTCTCTTGTGTGGGTTTAGATTCAAAGGCATCCTTCTTAGCATAAGCTTTTGCACTATCTTGCATAGGAATTTGATCAAATCCCAATAGGTTAAGAAATTCCCCAATGACTAAATCAATTACATCATCTAACCTATCCATCTCACAAGAGGCCTCAATGAAGCCTTGCTCTAGCTCATTGGTACAAATATTCTCATACTCAAATTGCTCGAATTCCCTTTCCCACATAGTGAAAGCCTTAGAAAATGAAGGATTCAGTGTGGAATGAACAAATCCCACTTCAACATGACTCTCTACTACATACAGGGTGCCTACCTTGTTGCCCCAAGCAATTACCAAGACCCCTTTTGTTACTTTCCATTTGTTGGATTGAAAAGTAACTTTACATCCTTGAGAAAACAATTGTCCAGCTGAAATCATATTTTGTTTGAGCTGACAGACATATCCAACATCTTGTAACAACCAACTATTTCCATTTGTTAATTTTAGAAAAATATCCACTTTTCCAATATCATCACAATATTTGTTATTTCCAAAAAGAACCTTACCAAAGTCACCACTTTATAGATTTTTGATGTACTCCTTGCATAAAGTGGCATGTGTGTCATAGAAAAATGGCCCCTTGTCATTTTCATGGCCTTTTAGGTCTTGTTTCATGGTTTTTGATCTATTTTTCTATTATTTTATGTTGTAACATGGCTTGAGCATGCATATTTAGGTACTAAAATTCAAATAATGACATCTTGTGAAGGTGTTGTGAAGTGTTGCAAGAAATTTCTACACTTTTTTAGACTCTATTCATTACAATTCACCTAAAAACCACCTTTTCATCACTAATCAAGTCCTATTTTGAAGTGTTGTAAAGTCTTGTAACAATATTTCACACTTTTCTAGGCATAACTTCACTATTCATCCCTTTCTCATGCTTTATTTGGTCCCTTTATTCCCTCAGATGTCTTAATTAAGTGTGTTTTTGAATGTAAACTTGACAAACAACATTAAATACAACTTAATTCCCAACACCCATTTTCAGGTCCTAGGTGGGACCCATTCACCATGGGTGGTGAATGAGTCCCCCTGGGCTCCAAATTCAATTTTTAAAAAATTTCCTTTTGGGTTTTTATTCAAAATCACTTGATGCTGGCCTATGATGAGGTATGAATAGGTAACTAAGGCACAAGATTGTATAAATAAGTGATTTTCACCTCATTTACATCTCCTACAATCTCTTCCAACATTCACACAACACATTCAAGCATTCAAGCATCTTACAACATCTCATCAAGAATTACTCAAGCACTTTGGAGCATCCATTGACATTACTTAAGATTTGCATCATTAAGGGTTTGGTAAGTTGATAGCAATTGGATGTTATTAGTTTATCATCCTCTTTCATTTCATTGTTTCATTAAGGGTTTGATTACCAAAGTGGAGTTTGATCAAGGAAAACCCCTATTTGCTAACCCTCAGCCATTTTCCCCCTATTGCATGTGTGTTTGTAGAATTTTTTGTGTAGATTTAACAAGCTTTTTGGTGTTGAAGATTGGTAAACAAGTCAACTCATTCATATTTCAAGCTTGGAGAAGGTTTTCTGTTTGCTTCCTACATAATTGACTTCGACAACTCGACAATCAGAGATTTCTAGATCTAGTGTTGTAGAGTTGTCTCCTATTTTTTTAGAATTTTGGGAGAGGACTGATTCACCACCAGTGGCAAATGAGTACCACCTTAGGACTTAAAATCTGAATTTTGTCAGATTCTGGATCCCGACAGTTAGAAACCAGTTTCTAATACTTTTTCACCAGTAGGAGGACTAATTTTCCACCCTGGGAAAATGAGTCCCACTATGAAATTTTAGTAATTTCAGTCAACATTCACAACATTCCAGATTCATCAAATGTTGCTCAGGTGCACTCTATTTCATCTCATTTCTTTCTGATCTACATTATTTCATCTTTTAGTTCATTATTTACATGTCACAACATGTTTTCAAACATAGTTTAAATCTTAGTTTTGCATTCAAATTCATTCATTCAGACCATTTAATTGCATTAAGTTTACTTCATTTAGCTTATAAAACATCATACATAACATAATTTGAATGAACCCTTAGCATTTTTGGCCCTATCTCTCTCCTTTTAGGTGAAAAACCCTAGAAGAGCAAGAGAAGTACATAGGAACCCAAAAATCTATGGTTTAGCATGAAACGATTCTTTCGAATTGAACACCCAAACATTTGGTGTTGTTTCGTCCAAGGCTGAAACAAGAACACCAATTGTTGCACCGACATCCTCTTCACATACCGAATTTGATTCATCTTGTTTTGGCTAATTTTTAGCCTTCTTCAAAAACCAACAATTCTTATTGATGTGGCCTTGCTTGTCACAATACTAGCAATCAACATCTCTTGCACTGGATTTTGACCTTCCTTGTGATTTTCTATGACTTCCTTCATCAAGTGACATTGGTCCCACTTAAACTCAAGTCTCATGGAAAATGATTGAGCACCACATATCTGATACCAATTGTTGAGATAATTGAGCAACAATAACAACAAAGAAACACAAAATAGAACAATAACGATTGCCAAATAAAGACAAATAATTAACAAAAATATTTAATGTGATTCACCATCAAAATGGCTACATCCACCAAGGAAAGTAGGTCACACTATTTAATTAATCAACCCAAATGCATCAGTCTTCATCTCCACAAAAGAGGAATGAAAAGGGAATTATATCAACTGCTCAGGCAAGTGAAGAGGCACGGGAGGAGGAAGATGAAAGGGCAGTGACAGTTGGACTTCACTTCCAACATGGAGTTCACTATGAACTCCAACAAAAACATTTCTTACCACAAATGCTATTAGAAAAAGGGAATATTTCTAGGCTCCACAAAATGTGTACTACATGTTAATAATGAAGAAAATCATGCTCACTTTTTCTTTGAATGTTCCTTCTCTTTGGTTATTTGGAGAGTTTGGGATCACATATAGAATTGACCTATTATTGATTTCTCACCCTTATTTAGTTTTAGGCTGCCCTCTTATATGTTCCATCTCTTTTCAATTTTGAGCCCATCTTATTTTCTCAAATTCGTAAGGAATACAATGCTATGGTGAACTGCCTTGCCAAATTAACATCAAAAGAAAATCATCATTGAAATATTTTTAATTTGGAGACATTACCTTTTAATAAATCCTCCATGCTTTTCAAGCCTATTCATAATGGTCAAATTACATAGAAATGAGAGCTTTTACTTTTTTTTTAAATGATGATTACCCAAGTTGTTCTAATTTTTGTTGGACTAAGAATAAGGGTAAACGTTCTTGAATTTTCCCTTTTCTTCCTTTATAAATGACTCTTACCATTCAAAGATCTCAAAAATTAAAATATAATCTAACATTATTCCTTTAATATAATTAGTTTCACTTTTTATTAAAAAAAGAATGGTAACCTCTACATGTTACTCCATGTATTAGCAATTCGGATATTTTTTCTCTACTTATCTGATTGACTAAGTTTTAACATGCTTTAGATTTAAAATAAGTTCAGTTTTATAGCTCAGCTTTGAACTTCTCTCTGTCTAATGTAAGGGTAAACCATTATAGAAATCTAGAAAGTGTAGGTGATACTAAATGCACGGTATGTTGTTATGAGTGGAGGTAAGCAACTAAGTTAACCATGACGGTCTGTGATGGAACGTCCCTTTCGTTAAATTGAAAGATAACTGGGGTTGTACTTAGTAACATACGGTAGGTTGCATGTCGGTGGGATTGTTATGCCAATAATTCATTACTGAACTAGATCACATGTATTCTAATTGCCAATGCTTTTGAAATACAGGTTTCTAAATTTATTGTAATTTGAAACGTGTTCATTAAGATCTATGCCATATTTTGATCGTAGGGGTCACTGCCAAAATATATTATAGTTCTGCTCTGTGAGGTTGTAACAGACAGAATAATACTTATATATAAGTGCAACTATAGCATTCGATATATATTCTACGCATGTTCGCTCGGTGTTTGCATGAGGACTGTTTCAGTATACGCTACCTACATTAGTTAGGAGACCATCTAAATGTATGATTATCATTCCCTTACAAGTGCACAAATCCGTCTTCTCATTTGAGCATACTGATTATATCAATCAGATTATTTTGTCGCGGCAGGTAAGCGAATTCAGACATTTGTTTTGTACGCCAATGATATCTTTGTTTAAGTTTTCCAACTTGAAATAAACGATATTCCCACCTACAGTATGACTCAGAAGTTGTGAATGATAAATCAAGCCATCTTACCAACTCCTTCTTACCTTCCTATAAAGCAATTTTATATATCTCCAGTGAGAAATCCTCCCATTATGTTTGTTTAATTAATTGAAAAAAAGAAGAGATCGAGAACATTCGTCTAAGTTATTGAGAACGTGAGAACAATTTTGATAACGCACTGGAACAAATAAAATCGACTATTTTAAATAGAATAAGTCTCCCTAAGGTGTCATAGATTCTTCTTTCAGGTAGAGTTCAAAGTCTGAATACATAGACTAAAATAGAGAAAGCTTCTCGTCTTCTTAGATTTTAATTATTATTTCAATTTAGTTCTAACGAAATATAAGGCATACAAATTTATTTAACTCGTTAGTTTCTCTTATAAAATAGCTAAATATCATATCATGCATTTTTTTCAATTACCCCATTGTATAAATTGAACTATGTAAACTGTAAGAAGATCATCAATATGGTGGATTAAATAGCTATGGCATAGAAACTAGAATTCTGTTGTTGTTAATGAGATTATGGGATGTGTCAAATCTTGGTATTGTTGTGGTTGTCATAAACCTTTAAATTCTCATTGGGTTGTTGAGCTTGTAGGTTTTAATCTCGTTGTTGCCACCCAAGTTCAATCTCCTGTTGGATCATTGTGATTGTGAGCCTTGGATCATGACTTGGTCATTAAGCTTGTAGGTTTGAATTTCTACCATTAATGTTAGGGGAGGTGGTCCCGCTTCTGACCTCTATCAATGTGAGTCTAGTCTAAATAATTTTGACTTGAGTGATGAAAAAACATGGTGTACCACAATATTTCTAAGCACCTCTTTATTTAACATAGTTTAGTGTTATAGGAAATATTTCAAATAGGTGTATTGCGTAATAAATCAATATAGATATCTTAAAAAACATCTATCAAAAAGATGTCAAGAAAAAATAATTTTGAAGCATTTATATTAACATTATTATGGGTAGGACTAATATATCTTAGTCTCCTTTAAATAGATATATTTAACATATTTATGTGTATAGGAGCGAATTTGCACCCCTTGTGTAAGTTCCCCTTTTGCATCCCCTCACCTTAGAAAATCAAACCCAAAGGAGAAATTTCACATCACCCACCTGCCTTCCATCCACTTGCTGTGTGTTGTGTGTGTGTATGGAGGAATTTTCATTACGGACGCAAGCGCGGCATGTGGACGTCTATGCGGTGAGTTGCCATCCCTGACATATTCCTTCCTCTAGAGCCCACAAGGATATTACACTCCTCATTGGGGATGAATTTTAATGCTTATGTGCAACAAACCAACCTAAAAATGGCTCTTTCTCTTCTATTTTGGTTTTGAAAGGAATTCATTTCACAATCACTTCACCCCTTTTAACAATTCATTCCATCATTCACAATCTCTTCAACATTCCACTCACAATTCTAGCAAATTTCACAACTCCATTGAGCATTACAGCAATCAAGCTTGTTATTCCATCAATTATATCCTTGTACATGTAGTGCTACCACAAAAGCTGCAAGTTTGGAGTCTTGAGAGACCTCCCTTCATCACTGTTGTAATCGTATCAACTTTTCCAAGCTTGTTGCTTGCATTCTCCATTCATTGACCTTGTGAGCCTTTGGGTGGAGGTGGTATCACTTCATTTTCCTTTCGTGGTTTGATAGAATAGCATAACATCTTTTGTAGTATTCAATACTTTCCTTTCTTATTTCCTTTATCGTACTTTCTACTTCGTGACTTTTCTGGTTGTCCGTGGAGGTAGAAACACCAAAGTTGTGGTTTGACTAAGGAAAACCCCTATACAACCAAATATTTTTCCATCTTGCTTGTGTGTAGGTGAACATGTGTGTTGTGCTCACTGGCGAATTATAATTTTATCGAGTTAATATTCATCACCTTTGTCTTCATCTACTTGTTTTATCATTTACGTACTTACTTTTCGTACTTCATAATTTTGTTTATTTTGTTAAAGTTAGTTAACTAGGTAGTTAGTAGGTTTTTCTGGTGTTTCACCCTACATTTTATGTTTTTTGACTATATGGATGCCAATGCGCTGCACTATCATCCCAGACCCGTGCTGCTATCCTTTGATAGAGAGTTGTCTGAGGTGCAGTTTGAACTCTAGAAACCAGCTTGTCTAGCCCTGTTTTAACTTTTGGATCTATAGAGTGACATAAGCACTTGAGAGTTCTCTTCATTCTTGTCCTAAACACCCATTAGCTTGAGGTAAGTTAGGGAAGCCCTCTGCTCTCATCTCTCCACGAGCCTTGGTATGGTTGGTCTCCCTCTCTTTCATTTTTGGTGAATTTGACGTGAACAATGTCTATCCATTTGCCTATGTTGAAAATTTTTCCTCACACTTAGTGATTGTTGTAATTTTGGGTACAATGAACGTTTATGAGAATCACAAAATAGTCCATGACTTCTGGGTATATTGTTAGGAGAAGTGGGTGACACCTACCAATCGAGAAGACGAAGGTCGCTTCTAGTTTCACCTCCAATTTTTCCAATAGTATGGCTCCTAACTTTACCATTGGTTTTCTTATAGGCTTTACTAATCAGATGGCTTTCATAGATGAGACCACTCACATTCCTACCCCCCCCCCCCAACATCCCCTATGGCTTCGTCTGTAGATGTGGATGATGCTATACATATCCCTATGGAAAACCTTTTGGTATTGGATAATAAACTATTAGAACTTTAGAATAATTTGTAGAGAGCTCCAAACATTTTAGGAGCTACTAGGCTTACTAGTGAGGTGAGACATCTATTAGGAAAGGATCAGACATGCATAGACTTCTTATGTGGCCTTGCCAATCTAACTGAAGCTTATATCCCTTTGTATACTTCTAGATTGGGTACTACTTGAGGGGAAGTGCTTGATGCCTATGAAAGAAAAATAGGTGTTTCAATGCCAACCACATTTGTATGCATGGCCGAAATAGGCCCCTTGATCAGTGTCTGTTCTATTTTTCAAAGGCCTAACACTATCAAGGGGAGAAAAATACCCCTTGGTTTTATCTGAACACCTCCTATTGCCCCTAGTGGTGGACGCTCTTGTGGAATGAGTGGTGGTGGATTTGGTAGCAGAGGTAGCGTTGGAGGAGTTGGCTTTGGTGGAGGTCATGGTAGTGGCTCTAGTGGTGGTCACAGTGGTTGACCTGTAGGTGGTTCTAGTGGCAGTGGTTTTGGTGGTTCCATTGGGCCTTTGCCATCCTCTTCCCTATTCTAAATGCCCTTCTTTAGAACATGGGTTAGATGCAAAACTAGTTGGCGAGCTTTTCTTAGGCTTCTACCTAGCCTATTTTTTAACCTTGCTTCCGAAATAGCCCATTGTTAGTAACAATCTTGAGTACTCTCTTTCCACAAGGAATGGAGATCCCTATGTTTGAGAAGTGTGCTGCTAAAGGGAATCTATAGACACATGTGCTAGTTTTAAATGCCATGTGTATGAATTTATTTCATCACAATGCTTTGATGGTGAAACTCTTTCCTCGATCTCTCAAGGATACGATACTTGAGTGGTACTATTCCTTGCCTGATAATTCTATATTCTCATTTGATCAACTCATTAATTAGTTTCTCCATCAATTCTAGGCTAATATCAATCTAAAGATGACATTCTCATATCTCATCTAATGTAAGTAGGGAGATAATGAGAAGATAATTGATTTCATAGTGCCATACCAAGTGCTCTTTTCATCGATCTCATACCTACTGCTCAATTTTGATGTGCAAAAGGGTTCATAGGAAACCTATAGCCAGCCTAGTAGAAGAAGTTTGACTTAATGAAATACCCTTCCTTCACACATCTATGTTCCATATTGTGAGAATATTGGAAAATGGTAGTTCAGTTCAAGGGATCTTCCTCACACTTCTTTTTAGAAGGAAATTTTATTATGTCTATCTTAGGAAAAGGTAAATCTGTTGCAAATGTAGTCACCATGACAAATGATAATGGCCTCAAATGCAAAAATAAGTTTACGAAGTTGGAAAAATATTATTCTTCTATCTTGTAAAAGTTGTTGAATGATAAGAGCATAACTTTGGAAAACCCTTGACCTCTTAAGGAAACTTATCCAAACTGGTATGATGTGAATGATTTATGTCAGTACAATCAGGTTAATAGGCATGATATATATCAAGTGTTATATGCACCTACATCATGAGATACAAGATCTCATTGATGATGGTACCATTCATCTTAATGGGATGAAACAAAATGTGAACAAAATCGACAGTGAAGGACAATACTGAGTTGCAAAGTTACATGGACCCATTCCTGTTTCATTCTGCAAACTTGATTATTAAGACCTCTAATTTTTCTCCTCAACCCTTAGTGTATCTTGACATTGTCACGATCACTCCTTCCTCGCATCCTATGACTGGCTTGCCAGATGTGACATTCACCTCACATAATTTATCCTTTAATAAAAATCCCTCTCCCCTATACATTCCTACTTGACTCAATGGAAACATTGTGATAGGAGTGCTAGTTGACCTCGTGAGTCAGGTAAATGTTATCATAGAAGAAACACTATGGCTAAATTTATTACAATGGGAGGAATATGAAGAAACAAAATCTACTATACATATGCACAATGGTCTCTCTCTCAATCCATATGGCTCCATAACTCTTTCCATCCTAATTGTACCTAGGGCTATGAATATAACCTTTGATCTTATTCTAAAATTTGATCTATTGAAGGTGAAGTTGGGCATCCCGTAGCTAGCTTCCATGAACAAAATCGCTTCCATTATTCATAAATGTTTAAAGTTCTCAAACAAAGGTGTTGTGTATGTCATGCATAACACTATATATCAACCTTTGGTATCCCATGGGAGTTACTCATTAGATCAATTTGGCTTTCCTTGGCTAGTCCACTCCCTCCTAGAACAAACCTACTTTACGAAAACTATGTGAAGTATAAAACCAGGGGTAAAGGAAAGCTGAAAATGACTCCTTTGGTAGTGCATCAACAAGCCTCCTCCTCCTTTAAAAGGGGAGAGGAGAGGCCTACCCATCCCCGGGGAATCACTTCTACCCCCTTTCTGAAGAGGAGTTTTGGATGACTAGACTAGCTTTCACATAAGAAGTTTTATGGTGTGTGCTTGGCGTAAAGTCAAGATTAGGATATTAGACCTTCCTACTGTACCTCCTAGACCTTGGCCCTACCTATATGGTAGAAGAAAGGGTCCTCACGGGGAATCCTCTATGTCTCAGCCTCTGCAAATTCCTATTGCTCCTGATCCCAAGGTAGTGAATGGGAAAAGAATTATCACTAAGGCTCTAGAGTTGGCTCCCCTCACTGTTATTTCAATCTCTTCCTCTTCCTCCTGTCTAGGAGTCCCTCCCTCCATCATAAATGAATATAATGGACACTTTGATGGCTGATTAGGAGCTTTCTATTTCATCTCATCCTCTGGTCTCTAGCTCCCAAAGTTGCAAAACTACTTTTCGCATGAGCACAAGCATCAAAAAAAGGATATGGTATTTGAGTAGGCCACTTTGCAGAGGAAGGAAGGGGAGTCAACTACCCATATTTTAGGGCCTCCTTCTATGTCCTCCTCTCTTGTCCCTTGTTTTCCACTCAATCAGCCTTAGTGTTGCTTTCGGCTCCTACTACAAGCATAAATAACCCTGACCCTAAAAGAGTACAGGTGTTTATTGCTCCCTTGGTTGAGTTTCCTCTTTTGATTTCCCTTCTAGACATCCAACTAGTCTCGAAGCCTGTAGACATACTGAAAAAATTAGTGGTGTCCACCGCAGTTTTCTCCTCTTCCTCTATGCCTTCTATCTCATCTATGGGGTCTCACAATGTCCAATGAAGAAAAAGGTGGAGGTTGGACCTTCTAACAATGGGGGATGTAAGAAGAGTCCACCCACTTTAAAGGGTGGTTCTGCATGAGCTTACATCATCCTTGTGATGGAAAAAGCTCTGATGCCCCCTTATTTTGTCACTACTCTCGAGTCACTCGATGAGCCTAATAGTGAATCTTAGGCACCATGTCCTTTCTCATTGAGGTAACACATGGAACTCATGTGAAGATCTTGTTTAACTCTTTGGATGAGGTTCTGGTGCTGCAGGCGATTTTCATGAAATCACTAACCTTTGCTCCATAAGAATTGAGTGGAGGAGACCCTGAAGATTCTCCTTGATTGGATCTTGTTGCAAGAGGATCAAAGGATTCCCCTCTTAACATTCCACCATTGTAGGCTCATCTACCTTCCCCATATAATGATCTAGATTGGGAAGCAGATGATCTCTTGGTTAGTGAGTGTTAGGGGGGAGCTTGTTCTTTACCTTTAGATTAGGAGTGTGTTTGTTGTGATGTGTTCCCCTATGTTTGCGTTATGTGTTCCTGAATGACCCTTGTCACCCTTGTAGGTGCTTGGATATAGGAGTGATTATGTGTCATAAAACTTCCTCTATTTGTGGCATCATTCTTCCTTTATTATGTTTATTGATTTTTGACAAATTGGGGATGATGCAAAGTGTTGGGGGCATTTAGTCTTCCCTTCCATGTTGACCCTAATTTTTATTTTTATTGTCTTCTCGTGTAGTCTTTACATGGTTTGATATAGTAGGGGGTTGATATACTATTATTATATTGATATATTTATGAGTAGCTTTGACCTTGAAATATCATATCACCCCTGTGCCCTTTGTTTGTAATGTTATTGTTTCCTTTTATAGTTTTTCCATCTTTCTCTCTTCTTTTCTTGAGTTTTAATGTTATGGTATTCATGTTTTGTCCCTCATGTGTGCGACAACATCACCATGATGAAATTTTGCTATATCTCACATGCTTCTTGCCAACTTTGATTTTTTTTAAATGAATTCACATCCAATGATTCTTTTCTCAAAAACCTTTGCAATTTTTTTCAAAAATCGCATTCTAAACAAGGACCCCTAGCAAAATATGTTTCCTTCACCATGATTTCACAAGGAAATAACTTAAGAACTTTCCTTCGAGGAGGGAGCAACTTTTCCTATGGGAGAAGCCTTGACCTTCCCCTTGTGAGGGGGCACTTTCCTCCTTTTGAATTACTTGATGTTGAAATGACTTGTGAAAAACATTCCTGCACTTTCAAATAGCACATCCCTTGAGTTTACCCCACTTTTTTTGAATGGTTCTCAAGGGTCCCCTTTGAAAGTTTTTCAACTTTTTTGACTATTTGTGTGACTGTCTATCTATTCTCTTGCATGACTGCTTTTTTTTTTCTAACATGTTTTATCTATGGACTAACATGTTTCTTTCCATGTTTGCTTGTGAAGATTCTCTTTTAATCAAACTCTATGAAGTCTCCTTTCATTGGGGTTCCTTCATGAGAGAGTACTTTGGAGAATGTCTTCTTTGAATTTTTAAGGGCCTATGAAGTGCTTGCATCCTATGGAATTTGTCCATCATTGATTTTTGGTCCTTTAGTGTACTTTTTTCAACTTCATAGTTATGTAGAGCCACAGAGTCCTTTTGTTTGGACCTCCTCAAGAGAGAGTACCTATGGAGTCCTTTGTCAGCCTTACATGTTCGAGTTCACTAGATTGTGGTCTACTTCCTCGATGGTTTAGGTATACATTTCTAACCCTTCATTTTATTTTACCAAACACTCATCGATACTCATGCTTGCTAAAGTGGAGGAAAAATGTATAGGAGTGAATTTACACCCCTTGTGTAAGTTCCCCTTGTGCATCCCCTTACCTTAGAAAATCAAATTCGAAGGAAAAATTTCACATCACCCACCTTCCTTCCATCCACTTGGAACATGTTCTGTGTGTCGATGGGAAATTTTCATCTGGGATTCAAGTGCGGTGCATAGACATCTATGTGGTGTACTATCGTCCCTAATAGATTCATGCCTTTGGAGTCCATAGTGACATTACACTCCTCATTAGGGATAGATTGTAACACCTCTCTACGACCAACCAACCTAAAATGACTCCTCCTCCATTTCGTTCTTGAAAGGCATTCATTTCACAATCACTTCACCCCCTTTAACAATTCATTCCATCTTTCACAACCTCTTCAACATTCCACTCATAATTCTAGCAACTTTCACAACTCCATTAAGCATTGTAGTAAGCAAGCTTGTTATTCCATTAATTTAATCCTTGTATGTGTGGTGCTACCATAGAAGCTGCGAGTTTGGAGTCTTGCAAGAGATTCTCAATTAATCAAAATTTTGAAGCATTTATATTAACATTATTATAGGTAGGACTAATATATATTAGTCTCCTTTAAATAGATATATTTAACATATTTATGTGTATAGGAGAAAATTTTCACCCCTTGTGTAAGTTCCCCTTTTGCATCCTCTCACCTTAGAAAATCAAACTCGAAGGAAAAATTCCACATCACCCACCTACCTTCCATCCACTTGGCGTGTGTTGTGTGTGTTAGTGGAGGAATATTTATTAGAGATGCAAGCGTGACGTGTGGATGTCTATATGGTGAGCTGCCATCCCTGACATATTTTTGCCTCTAGAGCCCACAAGGATGTTACACTCCTCATTAGGGAGGAATTACAATGCTTTTGTGCAACAAACCAACTAGAAAATGACTCCTCTTCTATTTTGGTTTTGAAAGGCATTCATTTCACAATCACTTCACCCCTTTTAACAATTCATTCCATCATTTACAATCTCTTCAACATTCCACTCACAATTCTAGCAAATTTCACAACTCCATTGAGCAAATTGCAGCAAGAAAGCTTGTTATTCCATCAATTATATCCCTGTACATGTGGTGCTACCATTGAAGTTTCAAGTTTGGAGTCTTGGGAGACCTCCCTTCATCACTATTGCGATTGTGTCAACTTTTCCAAGCTCGTTGATTGCATTCTCCATTGATTGACCTTGAGAGACTTTGGGTGGAGGTGGTATCACTTCATTTTTCTTTCGTAGTTTGATAGAATAATGTAGTATCTTTTGTAGTGTTCAATGCTTTCCTTTCTTATTTCCTTTATCGTACTTTCTACTTCATGGTTTTTTTGGTTGTCTGTGGAGGTGGAAACACCAAAGCATGGGTTTGACTAAGGCAAACCCCTATATAGCCCAACATTTTTCCCTGATTTTTAGTGAGTTGATATTCATCACCTTTGTCTTCATCTACTTTCTTTATCATTTACTTACTTACTTTTCATACTTCATAATTCTATTTATTTTGTTAAAGCAAGTTAGCTAGGTAGTTAGTAGGTTTTTGTAGTGTTTGACCCTAGATTTTAAATTTTCTAACTGTATAGATGCCAACACATTGCATTGTCATCCCATAATTGCACTCTCATCCTCAAATAGAGAGTTTTTTGAGGTGTAGTTTGAACTCCAAAAACTGACTCATCTAGTCCTATTTTAACTTTTAGATCTACAAAGTGATAGAAGCACTTGAGAGTGCTCTTCATTCTTGTCCTAAAGACTTGTTAGCTTAAGGTAAGTTAGAGCAGTGCTCCGCTCTCGAATGTCCATGACTTGGAGCCTTGGTGTGGTTGGTCCCCCTCTCTTACACTATGTTTCAAAATAGAATATAATGTAAAATATATAATTCAAATATTTAAAAATATATGGTGTGTGTGTGTGCATAGGCATGTGTGTGTATCAAAATATTTTCCCTAGAACTCATGGTATTACAATCTACTTCTTTATGTTACTATGATAGCATTCTTGAAATAATCATACTATTTAAAAATATTATAATTTTATTTCATTCCTTGTGTTGTGGATAAAAATATATATTTTACATATTTTATTATTTATTTTTGTATTATTTTGTTAGATGTTTTATATAACTTTTTATGAGCATAATTTTGATTAATTTAGAATCTCTTTTCTTAGAATTTTAAATAACCATTATAATCAAAATTAAATTGGTTCTAGACCTTTTTAAACTCCTAGATTATATGTTCCTCTCCTTAATTTACTTATACACCCAAAAATTTAAACTTGGTTAATTTTGTAGTAGATTCATTGAGAACAAAAAATCAAAATTTAAATTTAATTATCGGACCAAGATAATTCATACCTAAATAGTTTCAATGTGCTAACTCATATCCACAAAATATCAAATTATGTTCTTCGCTAAATGTATAAAGACATTATTCCTTTCCTTATTCGATATTCATCACTTATCTATCTAGCATTCATGAACAAGCATCTACTTAGTTTCTAAAATAACTAAATTTTAAGTACGTCTTAATAACAATTACAAGGTTATATAGAGATAAGTATATAGATTTACCATCCTCGTAAAGATATTATTTTTCTTCATTACATCTACAAAGTTTTTAACCTTAAGTGGATGCTAGGTATTTTCACATTGCATGTTGAACCACATTCTCAACTCTGAGTACAAAACTATTTTTATTTTTATTCTAAGTTATCCATCATTTATTTTAGTACTCACATTCATTACATGTCAACTACTTCTATTCCTACCAAAATATTGATTCAATATCCCAAGTGATTTTAATAAGTATAGAACCACTAATTTTTGGATCTCCTCAAAAGTGTATCAAAACTATTATTTTTATTATAATTCCAGATATCCAAATTCATCTCTATTTGTAGTTATTGAAAAATATCAATTAGTAAGTTTGGCTCCATAGATAAAAATTTATTATGTTTAGATCCATAATTTGTGATAATTATTTGAGCGATTTTCACGCTTGTAGATTAAACTTATCAAAATTTTAAGAATAACTCAATTAATAATTTTGTAATATACTCTCATCATAATAAAAATGATTATATTGTCATTCAAATTTTATGATGAAATGATTGGAAATCTATATATTCAAATAAATAATTTCTAGGAAGGATATCTCAACCTTGCATTTTTTTTAAGAAGAAAGGATAAAATATTATTAATAAAATGTAACTACAACCAATTAAAATATTGATATTTCCAACTAACCATAGCTATAAATAAATCAAAAAGAAAAAATATCCATGAAGGGTTATCATAATATTACCAACCAGTATATCATATGTACCACTCTAAGAATAAAACCAAACTCATATTCAAAACATGATTTTCAAAGAGGAAATTAAGCTCAATTATGATGAATTATCTAGAAAATATCTTTCAATTTATCAAAAAGGAAATACCCAAATCAATGATATTCCAATAATTTTATTTCTTAGAGGACTATTTCCCCCAACAATAAACCACCTTTTTCCATTTCCTAGGAATATGGACAAAAGATGTGAGATCAAAGTTAGGAGTATGACTAAGAATCTCCTAAATTGCAATGTTTAATATCTATTAGGAATGAAGAAAACTTTAATTCTTAAAAAAAAAAACCAGAATCATGGAATCAATCTAACAAATAATGTTCTTCCACCCAAATTCACAATATTTTATAATTAATGTAAAAATATCATGAAACTCCACTTGATTATTATTAAATCTCATACATCTCATAGAGGTGAAAATAATAGTATCAGTAAATGAGTATCATGATTAATCCCCCAATCAATGCAACACTTAGATTAACTTTGAGGATCTTTGAATTTTAATCATAAATAAACAAAGAGGGGAGGAGTTCACATATAAATGTTGTCCACTTTCCTAGTAAACTTCAACTAATCGCTCTTTAAAACTAGATTTGCATAGAGGGAAAACTTGAGAATGCCAAATATATGAGAGTAAAAATGAGTAAAAGAGAATCCAAAGGAAAAATTGGCCTCAATAGTTGATATTATGAAGTTCTGTAAATTTTTATGTGCTTCAATAATTATATTATATTTGTAGTCATCCTAATTCTGATAACACTTACTTTCTTTATTTCCTTTTAATTAAATAAATATTTTATTATTTAATTAATGCACATCTCCTAACCCTTAATTAATTAAATATTTATTATTTAATTATTTATTCCACCTTCTTCTTATAATTAATTAAATATTTTATTATTTAACTAATTATATCACTTTTCAGACCAAGGTTCTTCCAATCAATTAAATATTTAAACTATTTAATTAATCACACCATTATTCCTATTTCTTCAAATAGCACCTGTGTTAATTAATCTTTGATTAATTAACTTTATCCCTCCTCTAATCATCATTAGACTATCTTCCAACATTTGAATCTACCCAAGTTAAATAAACCCATGGTTTATTAACTCAACCTTCCCTATTAAATTAATTAATCCTTGATTAATTAATTTAACTCTTCTCAATAATCATAATTATCACTTTATTTTAATTTAAAATTCCCAAGCACCTCTCCCTAAAACTTGCTACATGGTGACACGTGTCCTAGCCTACCCTCTACTCTCTTCTCACACATGTGTGAGATCTAACTTTCCCCCACCATCTCTTAGACTTTCTTACACAAAACCTCCAAAATTAAAAAACTTCCCTTCCCAAGGTGTGCTCACACATGTTTGAGCATTCCTCATCTCTTACACCTCTCCCCATTGTGACACTTGTCATAATGCTCTTGATCCACACTACCATTTAATCTCCACCCTTGATTAAGTTAATCAATCTTATCCATCCATTCCTCTCATCTTACATCAATAAATTCAAAGATCCACCCCTCATTTTCACATCTTTAGTTGACTTAGCTTTATTATGCTAGAATTGTGAGTGAGAAATTCACATTGCAATCAATCTTTGAAAGAAAATAAAGCAAAGAGTTGGGTGCATATTTGAGAGCTCAATCCATGGGGAGGTATTAAAGGCATAGCTTGTGTTTGTGCATTAATTTCATTGTTTCTATGATTTATTTCACTTTGCATGCTATTTTTCATCTCATATGTTTGTATGTGTTATAGGACCCACATCCCTTTCACTAATTTTTATTGGAGATTTGTGAAGGTTTTTTATTGTAGGTCTTGGGTTCTATAGAATAATGCTTCCATTTTGAATATTTGTGCTTAAATTGGAAACCTTGAAACCTATTTTGTATCTTGTTGCACCCACATTTCTAAGCTCGGTGCCTCTATTGCAACCAACAATGCATGTGAGCTTGATAGCTCTACTTGTGTCTAACCATGGTGCATTTTCAATTTATGCAAATAGTTTTGGATTGCAAGGTTTCTTTTACACATTAATAGTTTTCTTGGTGTTATTCTTTAGGTTTCTAACTTTATCTAGTTGAAATTTTGCTAATAATATTTTCTTTGTTTACAACTACAATATCACATTAAAGTTACCCACAACTTTTAAGAAAATAAAAGGTTGATCAAGTTTCATAGTTACACATCACACACTTCATTTTGGCTATTGAAATTAACCTCTAAGGTCTAATAACTCACACTTTCAAATAAATTTTACCAATATTTATATTTTTCATTTTCTATTTCAAGTCCGTATTTTTACTACACTTGCATGGAAAATAGTAGTGCTTCTATGTCAAATTGTGGTGCTTGCGCTCTACATTCCAGTGCTTGTATATAGACCATCTACACATGAGTAGTGAAGAGTTAGGTCTATCCAATAAATCACCATACTTTTGTTTCATAGAGTGACACTTAAGCTTTAGAGAAGTGGGCTTACTATATTTAGGACTTTTTGACAATTTTTTACTTTTAATAGCTAATTAATCAAAAAAATGACAATAAATAATCCTAATTTGCTAGGTTGCATTTTGTTAACATTTAAAATTTCTATTTACTTGGTAGAATTTTGTAATTTTTTTTGTTCTTAAGGACAATTATTTTTATTTTGGCACCTATATTGTTGTTCTCATATAGAGACATACTATGCCTATGGGTTAACCTCCTATTCTTATTTCCTAAAAGATCATGCTTCTATTAGGTATAAAGTCTGCTCTCTGGTTTCCTACACTTTTGATTTTGTTTTCCTACGAAATTGTGTTTGCATTTTATTTTAAGATTTTTGGGTTTTTAGATAATTTGCTAGACTAATAAGTGGTGTAGTTGTTCAAATTGACCAAGATTGGGCTAATAAAACTACCAATCTATGGTTTTGCAAGAGGTTTGTAGAAGAATTTTATTTTCCACTAAATGGGCAATAAAAGTAGAGTAGTGGGTAAATGAACTTGTGTGGCATGTTTGGAAGGGTATAATAGAGCTATACTCTCCCCTTGGACTTAGAGTGATTTTGGGGATAAAAAATCTTTGTACTTCTTTATTTTTTTTAGTTTTCTAGGTAAAAATGGTGTGCTAGTTTTGTGTGTATGCTCTCCCCTATCACTTTGTGTCATCTTGGGAATAAAAAACACCTATCTTACATTTCCCTTTATGAGTTATACCTGGAGATTTCATTACCCTGGGGGATGACCTCAATCGCATGTTATCAATAGGGTATAGAAAGAGCGGGGAAAGAAAGTTGTACCCCAATCTAATCACATCATGTTTGGTGAATCTCTGAGGCATAGGGTGATTCCAAGCTAGATTCAAGTGTTGGTCCAAGGTTTCCCACTAAAAGATCCCAATTCACAATTTTAATGGGCTAGTGTTCATTATTGTACCTCATGCACCCTCCTGGTGTTTAGAGGCTTCCCTAGAAAAATATTGTGTAATGTAGATTAAGGCCTTCAAATGTAGGTATTGTAGTGCAAGAGAGGTGGATCCTACCCTGAAGTTACTCACTATGTACTCCCTTAGGTTGAGATATAAATCTTTGGGTTGGCTTGAAAGTCTCCCAAGGAGAGAGAGAGAGAAGGTGTTCCTATGATGTCCATTGATGACCCTGTGTCACTAGATCTGTATTTATCTACCTTGTGAGAAAGAGTACTCCACCAAAGTATCAAGGAGCATTAATCCAATCTTACTTGGTTGGTGGTCCTACACTAGTCTACAAAACCACTTAACTAATTTAGGTTTGTAAACAAGTGTTTGGAGTGCCTTCCTATGCAAAACTAGTGTAAAATAAATCATCCATAGGGTTGAGGATTTACCATTCCCTTAAAAAATCTCAAACTTGGACATTGTGTTTTTTGTTTGCTAAATCTCTTACCAAAAATGTCTAGACTCTAGAGCAATGCCTAGGACCAATAAATATATTCCTATTCCAAAAATTTTAGTGCTTGTGCTTTGCAAAAATATGCCTGTGTTGTACCACACTATGAATATCATATTGTGGGGTGATCCCACAATATTGGTTTACAATTTTTTGACAAACTAGACATTGAACTGATTTTTTTTTTAACTAATTCTTCACTTTCGAGCACCTATAGCGACTAAACCATATGGAATTTGAAGATGTTGCAAACTAGTGATTTGTGAAATTTTGTCTATAGATTCTAATTTATTTATTTTAATTTTTTTTGGAATCATATTGCACTTATTTTTCCATCTCCTTCGAAAACTATTTTTTAATAGTAAACACAATTTTTAAATAGTGACATTACTGGCTAACACATATTTTTTTTTTATGAAGGATAAAATCATAATTTTCCCTAATTTAGATTTGTAACTACAATATCTAGTGCATGGAATTTCTTTCATAGCATTTCATTGAATATTTTTTTCTTAATTAAGTTTCAAAGTCAAACTAGTTACTATTCAAACATGATTTACTGGCTAAAACATAACTTTTTAGTATGTATCAAAATTTAATTTTTTTGGTTGGATCAAGGACATCAATATCTAGTGCACTTATATTTTTCAATTTTTTTTGATAATATGCTATTTTTCCACATATGCAAAACAAAGAGCTTGATTTTTGGAGAAAAACCTACATTCACAAAAAATAAATAATGAATATAATAATCAAATTAAATATATTTAAAATTATACTTTTTGGGAATTGGGAAGCTTATGATAAGGAGTATATACTTAAAAAAAGTAAATTTAAATGAGTTCATTTTATCCCCCAAAATATAAATCAAAACTTATTTTTTATCAACATTTTGATAGGTGTAAAGGAGTCTCTATTATAGGTATGGTTTAAAACTAGTAGGGTTCTATCCATGGGGGTTTGATCTAAGGTGGTTTGAGAAAATTCTCTTCAATTAGAATCCTTTAGATGGAACTTTTCAAGCCTTAAATAATTATATTTTCTAAAAATATGTGATTTTAGCAAAAATCAAAATGTCCCAAAAAGTGTAAACCACTATTGTGGGATCACCATGTGCCTCTGTCATAAATGCCTATGCTTGTCTCCTCTAAAAGACTATGTCTTTCTTGAGAACACGATTCTTTTTACAATGACCCATAGGTTTGTTGACCATTCTAACATATATTATTCAATTCAACTATCTTCTAACTATCATTAAACTTACCATTTTACACCTCATCACTTTACCTAGATGTTGTCATTTTTATCTTTCCATAATCCCCCAATCTGACCATAATCTCCCATTTTTAGAAAGACCACCCTTCCTATCATTAGGACTTGGGGTGAACCCTTAGTTTCTTCCATCATTTTGTCACCTTCATTATTTTAATTTCCATTGTTATCTTTTGACCACCATAATCACCC
The DNA here is from genome assembly GCA_007258455.2 of Sequoia sempervirens. Lineage (NCBI taxonomy): Eukaryota > Viridiplantae > Streptophyta > Pinopsida > Cupressales > Cupressaceae > Sequoia > Sequoia sempervirens. The sequence continues at coordinate 318,761,911 of VDFB02000008.1, read as the reverse complement.
TATCATCCTTGGACTTGGCATTATAATTTAATCCTTCCTATCATTTTATCATCTTGGTCATCTCACTAGTTATCTTGTGTCACCATTATCCCATATTACATGTCTAATCACATCCTTTTCATCTCATTTATCTATTTATCCCTTGGGGCACATCTTAGTTAACCTTCCAAATCTTGAAATATCATCTAATCATCATATCCATAAATCATCCCCTTATCATCCAAATCATTTTATTAAGCTCAATCATGATTACCCTTATCTAATCTAATAAATACCCTTGCAAATAAAATTTTGCATTAGGGTTTAATCTTGATCCTTAATCATCCAACTAATCAAGGGTTACCTTAAGAACTTACCTATCTTAAGTTGCATCCTTGGTTAGCATATCCTCTGCATTAATTAGTTTAAGGTTTTGGCTCCCTTAAGTTAAGTTTTTCAAAATCAACCTTTATCTAACCTTGATTCAGAACTTTCCTATCCTAAGCAAGCAAAAAATAAAATCCCAAATTACCCCATCCTAAAGATCTATATTCTAATATTTGTTTTAAAATTGATTTTGCACATACTCTTTATCCAAGGTCCATCCTTACCATCATCCAATCCAATCAATCATCCAAGCAACCAATAAATTATCTTAAATCAATATTAATCCTACAATCATATCTTACAACATTCCAATGCTTACTATATTCCAAAATCCATCATCCAATCATCATCCAACCATAAGTCTAAGTCCAAATAAAATCCAAAATTCATCCAAATATCCATCACACATCCAACCTTAACCAAACTTAAGTGTCAAATCATAACCCAAAGAATTCATTAGTCATTCCCATATCCATTCAAACCCATTATCCAAGGGAAACTCTTTGAAGGAATCCTCATCTTGCATTCCAATCACTAGATCATAAGTTGAGAAACTAATGGATTCCAAAGTAGGGGATTTTTACAACACCCATCCCAACCACCTACCCCAATGAGGAAATGGTATATGTGCAAGAAGAGTCCCCTAATGTAAGGGAGTTTACTATAAATCCTTATAATCAAGAGATGATGGAGAGATTAATTCTTCTTGGAAAAAATTAACTCCTAATTGAGCTCAAAGATAAAGAGCTTAAACTCCCCTCTAACTTTGAAATCTCACAACTAAGGAGTGATGAACCTTTGAATAAACCATCATCATCTGCCAACTTCTTTGATGGTGGCTTAGGAGCACAACCCAATCCTAATCCACCCCTTCATAAACACAACACAATCCTTTAATAGTTTACCACCACTCTCATCATAACATAAGGGTTTCCATTGCTGCAAACTCCCATGTTACTTATGCATCCACCAACCCCACTACTACATTTGATAGTTTCTTGGAAACACAACCCAATCCTAATCTATCCCCTTCATAATCACAACACAATCCTTTAATAATTTATCACCACTCTCATCACAAGTAAGGATTCCTATTGCTACAAACTCCCATGTTACTTATGCATCCACCAACCCCACTACTAGAAGATTTTTCCATAAAAACTTCATTAGTCCACAAGGACCTAATCTCTCTCAACCACCAACATCAAACACCAATAATCCACCAAGCCTACCTCCTAATCACCAAAACTCCAATTAATACAACAACATCAAACTCCCAAATAAAACATATCGAAAATCCCCCTCCACACAATAATAATAATACCTGAACCTCAAATCCCCAACTTTGACATGTACCTTGAACAATAATCCCCCACCCCCAGATCCTAATAATCCTCCAACATAAAACTACCAACACCAATGATATCATCAATACATTAATAATCCCCCTTTAACACCAAGTCATCAACAATATCACCTATACATCAAAAATCTCCTAGTAACACCTTCACATCAACATCAACACATGTAAAACCAATACTTCAAAAATCCTTCATCCAATAACTTCAACATAGCCCAAGAGATACATACGATGAAATACATGATCCAAGGGCTCCAAACTGGTCAAACAATGAAGATCTATAGATATGAGGCCATATTCCCTTACCCATTTGACCAATCCATACAATCCATTCCTTTTCCTAAAGATTATGAAATTCCAAAATTTGAAAAATATAAAGGGAAGGTTAACCCCATTGAACACCTTAAATAATTTAGAGTGGCATGCTAAGAAGTTTCCTATAATTATGTATACCTCATGAGTTTATTCCCTAAAATTCTTAAGGGTCAAGCCTTAGAATGGTTCACACACTTACCCCAAGGATCCATAACATCCTTCACTGACTTAGCCAAACAATTTGTGACCCATTTTTCATATAACATTGACCAAGAGATAACTTTGGCTAAGCTATGCACAACCAAACAAAACAATGGGAACTTTTTTTCCATTTTCCTTCAAAGATGGAGACACCTTGTAAGTCAATTCCCCTTACAAGTACATAAAAAATAAATGGTTAACAGAACATTGAAAAAAATCCAAAAATAGCCTTACATTTGTAACTGTAATGTGTCAACACCTTTGATGAAGTCATTGAAAAAGGCTTAAAACTATTGAAAATTCATTAATCGCTAAAGGGTTAGTCAAAATCTATAAAGACCATAAATACAATAATCTACTATCTAACGATAAACCAAATTTTTGGTCTAAAAATAAATTTTTTGTGAATGGAGTAACTAATAGAAAACACATGGAAAATGTACAAAACTACCCCATCTCACAATCTACAAACATCACAATAAAAAGGTACCTCCAACACAATTACCATCCCTCAACGAAAAGGAAAAAAAATTAATCAAACCAAATTTAGTATACTCCCTTGGGAGAACCCCATGATCTTATATTTTACAAACTTGTACAAGAGAAAATAACCAAATTTATAATTACTATTCTACTTGATGAAAGGAAGCTAAAACCAACATGGTATAAACACAACAAATATTGTGAATATCATCAAATCAAGGTGCATAGTACTATAAAGTGCATGAAACTAAAAAATTACATTCAAGATCTTATTGATAAGGGAGAAGTCAAGGTTGAAAATCAAAACTCCCTAAATGATCAGCTAGGTATATACACACAACCATTTCCACAACACAACTCAAAGGGAAACCATCACCCTCCTACAACACTGCTTCATATACATACAACAACAATATCAATCCCTAATCCCAAAATACACCTATGCATAAAGAATATCTTGATAAAGGTCTTCAAGAATCTAGGTTGCCAAGTGACATAAATGTTAACCAGTTTGAACCCATAATTGGACACTTGTCATCCACACACAATCTAACATTTTTGAACAAAGACCTTCACATCAAGATACCACATAATGAACCATTGCATATTGAATATATTATATATAAGAACAAAATTAATAGAGTCCTAATAGATGGTCGGTCAGGACTCAATCTATGTACTTTAAAATTAATAAAAAAATTACTTTATTCAGAAGACATTATATATCCCCACAAGAATATAAAAATAAAGGCATATTAAGATGCATAAAGATAATCAAAAGGTATCATAAAGTTACCTATTCAAGTTGTCTTAGCCATTATGGAAACCCCATGTCATATCCTTACTTAGATCCTCCATATAACATCCTCCTCAAATGTCCTTGGATACATGCAATGTAAGTTGTCCCCTCTACCTACCACCAATGCTTAAAATTACTACACAATTGTAGAGAAGTCACCAGGGTAAAAGCAAGAAGTTGGGTACACAAAGAGAGGAAGTTTATGCCAAAACAAGAAATTTGACATGAAACACATATGAGCTATGGATTAGGTACTTGAGCCTAAATTCAAACATGCATGTGTTCCACTCAGGTACACAAGCCAAAAATGCATACGTGTTTCTTAAAGGTATTTATTTTTTAAAATTAGTGATTTTTTTCATTTTCATTCGCAATTTTAACCACACCAAAGAAGAGGAGACAAGATCATGTACGCATTTCAAAGGGCCTGATTAAAGAAAATTTTCACTACCACCTCCTCCTGTTGACACAACTGACTTTAGCGACCTCTAGGTTGGTGGAATTCTACCTTTTTTTTCTTTTGTATCTAGCATTTTTGTTTTGTAATTGGTATTTAGTTTTTGTTTGTTTAGTTTATTTTTGTTCAATATTTTATAGTTTTTAAATTGTATTTAAAAAACCAAAAACATCAACGAAACAAAGAATGTTAATTGTAAATTGAAATCCATAAAAACTAAACCTAAATTGGACACATTTATCTTAGAATTCAAAACCCTAGAAACCCTAGGTTCCAAAAAACATAGGTCCCCAAAAACTAATTTACCCAGGTTAATCCTTAGACCTAAACCCTAAAACATAAACCTAAAACCCTAGTTACCCTAATAGTTCACATAATTTAGAAGTATCTAGAGAATGTTACCGAGATTTGGGGCAGTTTTCAATGAGATTGAGGCTACAAATAATTCACATTAGGATTTTTTAGTTATTGCTACACTTCAATGATGAATTTATAAACATCCTTGTCACATTGTGTAGTTTCATAAATTAGGGCTCCCTGGAGGTTTCTTACATTTTTTATTTGACATAGATATGTTTCATGTCATCAAATCTTTAAATCTAGACCCTAAACCCTAAAACATTCATTTTGTCTTAGAACCTTAAAATGAAATTTGGTTGCCTTAGGCAACTCCACCAAATTTTATTCCCTTAAGCCATGGACTAGTTTATCCTAGGACCTTACTAGACATAGATCCCCTTAAGGCATCCTATCACCCTATATCGTAAATCAATGTCTTAAGGGGTCCTAATATGACATTTCTTAAGGGGATCAAACAAGTTCTCAAAATTTGGTGAATTGAGCTCAAGCTCATCTTTGTTTATTTTGTACATTACGATTAGGTCACTAGCATATATCTATGTGTCCCTTTGAACATGTATTCTATTAATTTTTCATTCTTATCTTTAGTATTCTTTGAAAACAATGAATGAGATTATAAATTAATGTTAACTTGTTAAACTTATAATTTCTTCTTAACTACTTTGTCCCACTATAGAGAACTTGTGTCTCTTATCACGAAATTTGAAACTTTTGAGAAATCAATTTGTGTCCTCAGATTTAATTAAATTCTATGTCATACTTGATTAATACATGTATTCACAATTGATACACCTTAGCTCTATAGACATACTCTTGTTGGGAAACAAGAGCTATCTCAATCAACTGTTCCACAAGAAAATGTTGTTCTCTAACTTGCAAGTCCATTATTCCAAGGGCCACCCAAACTTCACCCTAAGTTCCCCAAACCCTAAACCTTGAACTCTAAAATCTAAACCCTAAGCCCTAAAGCATTCATTTTGTCGTAGGACCTTAAAATGAAATTCCGTTGCCTTAGAAAACTCCACCAAATTTTATTCCCTTAAGCTATGGACCATTTTTTCCTAGGACCTTACTAGACATAGATCCCCTTAAGCCATCCTATCACCATAAATCGTAGATCGATGTCTTAAGGGGTCCTAATATTCAACATTTCTTTAGGGGATCAAACAAGTTCTCAAAATTTGGTGAATAGTGCTCAAGCTCATCTTTGTTTATTTTGTGCATTGCAATTAGGTCACTAGCATGTGTCCCTTTGAATACATATTAGATATTAATTTTTCATTCTTATTTTTAGTATTTTTTGAAAGAAAAAAAATGAGATTATAAATTTTAATGTTAGTGCTAAAAACTTATAATTTCTTCTTAACTACTTTGTCTTACTATAGAGAACTTGTGTCTCTTATCATGAAATTTTAAAATTTAGATAAATCAATTTATGTCATCATATTTTTAAATTAAATTCTATGTCATACTTGATTAATACATGTATTCTTGTTCAATATACCTTGGCTCTATAGATATACTCTTGTTGGGAAACAACCACACCTATGAGTAAACTTCCCCTTGCCCCAAAAGATAAAGCTCTAGACCCATAAAAACTTAGAATAGATTACTTATTGATGAATTAGTTAATTAATGATAGGCTTGATATAAATAGAATCTAGTATAATTTTTACTTGAATTAAACTACATGGTTTTCATCATTTACCCATTTTGACACTCATTCTTGAGTTGTTCATAACCGAAATTAGCTTGGGGACCTTTCCTTCTATTTTTCCACCTTTATATATGTAATAGAAGATGCTCTAAACAACCCCTAATCTCCTATTTTAACACCCAATTTGAGAAATCAAAGTTATATATCTACATGTGTCTTATTTTTCATTATGTATTCCTTTACCTTAATCTTAAGTCTTTACCTTGATGGTGATTTATTTAAATAAATCTTAAGTCTTTACCTTAATCCATGTGGTTTTATTTATTTTTAAATAAATCAATTAGTGTATAGATCATCAAATTTGGCTATAGTTTAATTATCAAGTGATATCTAGCTAAAAATAAGTTTATGGGGCATTCTTCTAGGGGATTCACTTAATAAAGCAATGACGTAATGCATACATTTGAATAGGGTTCTAATAAAACTCCCTAATTTCATTTATACCCTTCATATATGGACTCAATTAAATGTGTGTACATGCTATGGATTTTTAATGTTATAAATCAAAGACTTTAAATGAAATGTATTTTGAATTTGTGCACGTTCAATGTGATTTTTAAATAACTTTCAAATTGTGTGCATTATTTAATTATTTTGTTGATATATATTTTTTAATTGTTTAACATGCAGTTGCCATTTAATTTCTCACATGGATCTAGAATTTAATATAGAGGATTTTATGCCTAATCCACAAATTCTTATAGATCCCATACATCTAGATCCACCACCATAACAAAACCCCACACCTCTAGACTCTCCACTGCCTAATTCCCCTCCCCCTGTAGTAGATCAGGATCAATTAAGAGAGGACGAACCCTTATTGTGATTCAAGGAAATATAGATATGATAAAAGATGAGCCTAAAATCCCTCCCCATCTCGCACGGTTTCCATCTACGATGTAAACTATTGTCAATTATGTTCGATCTATTGATGTAGACCTAGATGGGTTCCATCAATGGAGAGAAGATAGGAGACAATTCTATGCAGATGGACTATCCTATAAACAAATCACTGATGAGTATGTGCAAGAACATGATGGGCCAAAAAGTGGCAATATGATGGGTATGTGGCTGATGACCTTTTTTTTTATGCAAAATTGATGAAATGAAAACTATTTTTAAAGGAGATTCTCAGCTCTCCACCAATATAAATTATTCTTTAATTTGAATTTAATAAATAATTATTATTCATTTTCTATTCAAATTATGACGAAAGTCCTAATTGATAGGCTAATTGAAAAATATCTATAGCTTTCAAATGATATCACATTTTTTGACTCCAAAACATGTGCCACATCCTATGCTTCGCATATCATAAGACTAAAGAAAGAAAAAATTAATTTCATGAATTTTTGACTAGGTTAAGGTGGTTAGACATATGAGTTTGTAATTTTTTTTAAAGTTGTAATAAAAAAACCATAATTAATTATTTACGTGGAAAAAATTACAAAAAAATATGTATCACATTGGGACATGAGTCCTCTACTTATATCTAAAATATTATAAAAAAATATTATTATTTTATTGTGGTTAGGGTGGTCAAACAGACACCTACTTCTTATTTTTTCCTTGAAATTTAAGTAATACTGCATTGAAATTTCAAATTTTCACCAAATAGATTTTTTTATTTTTTAAACAAACCTAGTAGTTTAATAACTACATTCAATTTTCTACAAATTCTATTCTTACATATTTTTTAAATAATATAGATAACTTATTCAAATTTTATGTCAAGTTACCTAACTCTGATTTTTCTAGAAATTTTTCCACTTAAGGGCCTATTTTTTCCATGATGATCCTACACATACCTTGACCTTAAAATTACCAAACAATCCATGTGTCAATATTTTATTAACCCTCAAACAAACCAACCAATTCCACCCACCAAAAAATGAATTTCAATTTTATGGTGTAGGCACCCATAGATAGTTGCACATTTTTGGGATAGATGGTGGATGGTGTTTGATAATACACCACATGGAAACGATGAGGTTCCCCTATAGTTTTTGACAAAGTTATGGGCTGAGTTTGAGTTGGGTAAAAAACCCAACTATTTTGATATGAGCTCATTTGAGGGAGTTGGGCATGACATGCCCCAATATAGACTAGGAGCACGTGTCGATCCTCAACGATGTGTTATGATTGCTCCTATTGTTCCTCCTCCTTCTCCTGGTGTTTGCATTGTATTTTAGTAGCAAACCATGTTATCGACATTAGGAGCATTGAGTTCACTTTCAGGATGTATCTCACTCATCATACTACACATGTGGTGACTGAAGTGGCCAATAAAGAACATGGAGGCTTGTGCCATAGGAATACTCAGGCATCCACTTTAAGTGACCCACATGCATCTAGGATAGAGTCATACTTGAATTTACTATAATCTGAGGATCATCCTGCATAGGTATGTTAATCTTTTGAACTTAAATTTAATTCAATTTTGAAATGTGAAAAATTCATGTAAATAATAACATCAAATTATATATATAATATAATATTAATTCAATAAGTGTTTGGTGTAGATGCATGATCACACGGTGCCTGATCGTCATGTCTATATGTCGAGTGTTGTAGATCTTGGCTCACCATTTGGATAGGTACTTGAACCAATATATTATTAAATACTTTGTGTAAATATATCTAGTTTAATGTGAATTTTTACACATGTGTGAATTGATATATTATATCTAGATGTAGGGAGGTCATACAATACCTAGTATTGACCAACCACAAGTTGTGGTGAGCGTTCCTAAGACATCATCACTCAGGTATGTTCTTTCAAAATATTGTTAAGTTTAAATTAAATACACATCATAGATCTAGTTTAATTTGTTCATTTACATACACATGTGTGAATTTGATCTATACAAATTCTTGTACATCTATATGTAGGGATTTCATGATACCCATGGCAGACGCACTTGAGAAATTGTCAACATTTATGCACGGGAAATATTAAGTATGTGATCATGAGGTCATATCATTAGAGGTTATGAAATTTACTAGAAATCTCCTATACAATTTTTATAGACCTTTTAAATATATATATTCCAGGTTTTAACATATGTTTTGCTTTATATGAATATGTAGGATATAGGAGATCAAACATTTGGATCTTCTTAACTGATAGTTATGCTACCCATTAAACAAAATGTGCCAGTAGATTTAGATGATCATATGGTAATTTATGCATACTAAAAATCATTTTTATTGTATTTACTAGATATTTAATTAAATTTATTTTTATCTAAAAATTTATATTTTCAAGTTTAAATATGTTTAGGGTATGTGCAGGATCATGATGGGCCAAAAAGTGGAAATATGATGGGTATGTGGTTGATGACTATTTTTTTACCCCAAATTAATGAAATGAAAAGGGTTTTTAAAGGAGATTCTTAGCTTTCCACCAATATAAATTATGCTTTACTTTGAATTTAATAAGTAATTATTATTCATTTTCTATTCAAATTATGACTAAAGTCCTAATTGATAGGCTAATTGAAAAAATCTATAGCTTTTAAATGGTATCACATTTTTTGAATCCAAAACATGCATCACATTTATGCTTGCATACTATAGGATTAAAATAATAAAAATGAATATCATGAAGTTTTGACCAAGTTAAGGTGGTTAAGACATATGAATTTTTATATTTTAAAATTTCTAATAAAAAATTCATAATTAATTATTTACTTGGAAAAAAATTGCAAAAAAATGCATCACATTGGGGCATGAGTCCTCTACTTATATCTAAAATCTTATAAAAAATATTATCATTTTATTGTGGTTAGGGTGGTCAGACAAACACCTACTTCTTTTTTTCCTGAAATTTAAGTACCACTACATTGAAATTTCAAATTTTCACCAATTTATATATATATATATATATATTTAAAAAAAACCTAGTACTTTAGAAACTACATTCAATTTTCTATAGATTCTATTCTTAAATATTTTTGAAATAATATAGATAACTTATTCAAATTTTTAAGTCAAGCTGCCTAACTTTGATTTTTTTGAATTTTTTGCCATTTAAGGGCCTGTTTTTTCCATGATGATCCTACACATACCCTTTAATTATATCAAAATTTCTAAATAACTTTAAATCTAATCTCAAGTTTCTTGTACTCTTTTACAACATGATGCAGGTACATCTAGTCAACATGGAACAAAGAGGAGAATTGATATGACCGATAAGCCTAATAGTTAGATGGTTCTAAATTTTATGGACTATAGATCTCTAGTTTTATTTAAATATATGTGTTGGACTTGACATATACATCTTGACATATAAATTTTATGGACTATCTATCTCTAGTTTTATTTTGAACATGTTATTATCATATTTGTGTTTATTTATCTTAGTTGACTTTAATATGATGATTATACATGCAATTAATTATGATTGTCTTATGTTCATTGCAATGATTATATGCACTCATGTATTTATAGATATAAATTATTTAATTTTCAAGTAATACATGCACTACATAAATTTTTATCTAGAATCAAATTTCATATATATAATTTATCACATGGTTAGGTGACAAATTGAAACATTCCTTAAGTAGTTTAGATAATATACATAATAAATTAAGGGCATGTAATTTTAACTATTTTCCAATTCTAGCAAATATTTTAAATAAACAAAAATGTAGCTCCTTGTATGTATAAAATGTATAATATATACAATTGACCAATTATATACAATGTGGTAAATACAAGACATGAAATTTATGATCTATAAAATTGGAACACGATATTTAAAAAGTGACTAATAAGCTCATTGAAGTTCATACATTGAACAAACATATATAATGCATATTGATGTTTAATACAACTATATAACATGGTTAAACATATATGTGCATGTAGATACAATTAAAGCTTATCAACTTCTAGGTGAAGACCAAAAATTGATATTTACATAGTCTCTTGTTAAAATAAGTTTTCAGTGACAATCACATGGTAGACCGACTTGATGAGAACGTACAAAAATAATTAATGTAAGTAAACTAACTATAATTTTTATGAGTTATTTAAGTAAAAAAATCATTCGAGAAAAGAACAATATATAGAAAATTTCATTCAAATTCAAATGATGTTTTCCATAGGATGGATTAAGGGGATCTAAGAGGATATATAGCTTAAGGGGGGTCTTAAGATAATGCCTTAAGTGGAGTTAAGAGGATGGCTTAAGAGGATGCATGTCATGAACCCTAGGATATGGCTTAATGGGTCCTAAGAGGATGGCTTAAGGGGAATTATGAGAGTGACTTAAGGGATGCAAGATTATGGATTAAGGGTGTGTAAGAGGATATGACTTAAGGGGATGCAAGAGGGTGGATTAAGGGGAGTTGATAGAATGACTTAAAGGGATGTAAGAGAGTGGATTAAGGGGATGCAAGATGGTGGATTAAGGGGATTTGATAGAATGACTTTAAGGGATGTAAGAGGGTGGATTAAGGGGAGTTGATAGAATGAATTAAAGGGATGTAAGAGTGGATTAAGGGGATGCAAGAGGGTGGATTAAGGGGAGTTGATAGAATGACTTGAAGGGATGTAAGAGGGTAGATTAAAGGGAGTTGATAAAATGACTTTAAGGGATGTAAGATAGTGAATTAAGGGGATGCATGTCATGAACCTGAGGATGGCTTATGGGGAATTATGAGAGTGACTTAAGGGATGCAAGATTGTGAATTAAGGGGAGTTGAGAGAATGAATTTAAACCCTAAACAAATATATATTAGGACCTAAATCCTAGGAGATGAAACCTAAACCCTTAAAACCCATATAGATTTTTCTATTCTAAACATCTCATGAACCCTAGAAGCCCTAAACCCTAAATCATATGACCTAGAGACTAGGGGATGAACCCTATACCATTAACCCATATAGATTTATTATCCGATCTCATGAACCCTAGAGAGACTTTAGGGGATGAAAGATTGTGGATTAAGGGGAGTTGAGAGAATAAATTTAAACCCTAAACAAATATAGCTTAGGACCTAAATCCTAGGAGATGAACCCTAAACCCTTAAAACCCATATAGATTTGTTATTATAAGCATCTCATGAACCCTAGAAACACTAAACCTTAAACCATATGACTTAGAGACTAGGAGATGAACCCTAAACCATTAACCCATATTTATTTGTTATTCTAAGAATCTCATGAACACTAGAGAGACTTAAGGGGATGCAAGATTGTGGATTAAGGGGAGTTAAGAGAATTCCTTTAAACCCTAAACAAATATAGCTTAGGACCTAAATCCTAGGAGATGAACCCTAAACCCTTAAAACCCATATATATTTTTTATTCTAAGAATCTCATGAAACCTAGAAACCCTAAACCTTAAACCCTATGACCTAGAGACTAGGAGATGAACCCTAAACCATTAACCCATATATATTTGTTATTATAAGCATCTCATGAACCTAGAGACACTTAAGGGGTTCTAAGAGGATGGCTTAAGGGGTGTTAAGAGAGTGACTTAAGGGGATAAAATTGGATGGATTAAGGGTAGATATACGAGGATATGGATTAAGGGGTCCTAAGAGGATCGACTAAGGGGTATTGAGAGAGTGACTTAAGGGAATGCAAGTGGATGGATTAAGGGTAGATATACGAGGATATGCATTAAGGGATCCTAAGAGGATGGATTAAGAGGTGTTGAGAGAGTGACTTAAGGGGATGCAAGTGGATGGATTAAGGGTAGAGATACAAGGATATGGGTTAAGAGGTCCTAAGAGGATAGCTTAACGGGTGTTAAGAGAGTGACTTAAGGGGATGCAAGTGGATGGATTAAGGGTAGATGTACAAGGATATGGATTAAGGGTTCCTAAGAGGATGGATTAAGGGGTGTTGAGAGCGACTTAAGGGGATGGAAGTGGATGGATTAAGGGTAGATATATGAGGATATGGATTAAGGGGTCCTAAGAGGATGGCTTAAAGGGTATTGAGAGATTGACTTAAGGGGGTGCAAGTGGATGGACTAAAGGTAGATACATATGGATTAAGGGGTCCTAAGAGGATGGCTTAAGGGGTGTTGAGAGAGTGACTTAAGGGGATGCAATTGGATGGATTAAGGGTAGATATACGAGGTTATGGATTAAGGGGTCCTAAGAGGATGGCTTAAGGGGTGTTGAGAGAATGACTTAATGGGTTGCAAGTGGATGGATTGAGAGTGGATATATGAGGATATGGATTAAGCGGTCCTAAGATGATAGCTTAAGGGGTCTTGAGAGAGTGACTTAAGGGGATGCAAGTGGATGGATTAAGGGTAGATATATGAGGATATGGATTAAGGGGTCCTAATAGAATGGCTTAAGGGGAATTAATAGAGAGACTTAAGGGGATGAAAGAGGATGAATTAATGGTACATAAGAGGATGGATTAAGGGGTTTTAAGAGAATGGCTTAAGGGGATATGGAATCAATTATAATTTTTTTATAAAATGAAAATGAATTAAATTTAGTTTTATATTTATACTATCAATTAAATGTATCTAGTACTATATAGAGTTACATGTCTCTAGATTCAAATTCCATTGTAATATATGTGCATTTCCTCTCTTTTTTTAAAGCATCCAATTTTTGGAGACCTGAAACAAAAAAATGATATAAAACTTTAATTAGGAAATGACTAAAGACAAATATATATATCAATTAAATATATATATATATATATATATATATATACAACTATATACTTACCAATATTTATTTACTCTATTGTACAATCTGCATCCTCTCTTTTTGTAATACATCTATGATTGCCTAATCATGATCCATTGAAAATTTCTATAAAAAATTATTAGTAGGCCTCCCTTGATATCTAACTAGTTTTATATTGGTTGCTAAAATAAAATGTGAATAATGTATAATATTCTTGTGTCTTTCATAATCTTCAAATGCAGGCAAGCCATTCTTTCTTATCTAATATTTTTGAAGCCGGGTACCAACAACAACCACTGAACTAGTTGGATACTCAAAGTTATCATCATCCACTCTAGGATGTACCAAATTATGTTTTCTCTCAACACATCTAGCCAACTAGTACTTTGTCTGCTCTTCATTCCCCTTAGGTGCAACAACACCATACACACATTATGCAAAAATAAATAAAAAGTTCAATAAAGAGTGACTTATATTTAATTCACATATAAACATGCATACATATAAAGTTCAAATCAATAAGTAATGTAACTTCTTGTACAAGATTCAAAACACAATCATAATCATCTAATGTGAACACTTGATTATCTTCAATTTTCGTTCCATGTCGAACATGTCTCGATGTAGGCATTAAGGCTCTTTGTTTCCATTGTTCAATCCACTCCATATTTCCGCATGCCTCCCAATCACTTGCAATACAAAATTGAAAAAAGAATACTAACTCCCTTGTCCATATTGTCCATGTGTTTACATTTGAACTCTTAAATGAATGCCATTTTGCAGATCCATTAATTGTTTCACAATCTTGTTGAGAAAAAATATCATTTCTTCAACTAACCAAAAGAATCATCAAATTATTGAGCTCTCACTTGTTCTTGTAGATAATTTGGTATTGCACCAATCTATAATTGCATGTGCATCTCTAAATTTTGCAGCATCCTAAAATTTTAGTTGCTCTCTAGCAAGAGCTCTTTTCACACATGCACCTACTCCATCATTTTCTCCCTTACCATGACCAACTTAAAAAAAACTCCATATGTGTTGGATATTATTTTCCTTATGAACACTTTATAACCAATAAAACATTATATAATTTTTGAATTGACCCGTGCAATTATCCAACCATATGAGATGTTCTAGCATTTGAATTCTTCTCTTTTAAATTTTTATAAAATATATCAAAACAATATTGAACAAACTCAAATGAATGTAATTGATTATTACTTACATAACAATGGTACTCTCTCAAAAAAATTCTATTATCTTTTGTACTATCATCTACATGTCTATAAACAATGTGAACAAATATAGCTACTTGAGTGGAATTATAATACTATGATTGAATTTTTTCTTATGGAGCAAAAGTATAATTTTCAACAAAATCAACAATAGACAATATAGTTCCAATTGGGAATGTGTTTTTACATAAACAAAATTGATTATCAATACAATGAGCATATTGAGAGTTTTGAACATATTTAGGTATGATCTTATTTTTAAATACATTCATAAATGCATGGAAACTAAATTTTTCCACAATTAGCTCACAACGTTTTCTAGTTTTTCCATCTTTTAAATAATAATCAACATTTTTTAATTTTTTTACATCCACTAATTTGTATCCAAATTCATCTAAACTACTTTCATGCATACATTCTCCTGATAATGAAAAGTTACCACATCTATCACATTCTCTAGAAATACATGCTTTTAAATAAAATAAGTTTCCATTAGAGGGTTCACAAAACAAACCTACTATAAAATATTTGATTCTTTCAGGTGGCATATTAATACCACAAATGTCCTGCATAATTTGGTTAGCATGCAAAGTTCATCGTATATATAAAAAAATATCATAATAATAACGAAATTGTACACAAGTCTTACAACAACAAGATATTTGTTGCTTATTAATTCTAACATACCAAGGTTTACACTTTTCGAATGATCTTTGACTTATGTTAATATTCAATAGTAAGATTGAAACATCTAAAAAAAATTATATAATTTAGTTTGAGTCATATCTAAGAGATTATTTGGATGAGGTTCGTGAATTTGGGAACCCACCCTTAATTTTAAGACATCTCTAATGTTAGGTGATACTCTTGTATTATCATGCCAAAAAAATTTGATCAAAGATTTAACTTCATTAGTTAATTTTATGTCTGATCTTGGGAGTCTACCACTAAAACTCCAACATTGATTAATTGGATCATTTTCAATACTTTATCTTCTTTTAGCATCTCTTATCAAAGTTATAGGATTTACTTTTATACATTTACTAATCTTACTTAGCATTCTTTTATTTGAAGCTACTTTATCAACTAGAGCAGTTGTTATTGCATGATGAACCACATTCTTATCTTTCGATCAACACTTCTTACCTATAAAATAAATAGCATTAGCAACACTAGATATGACTTGTTCTACTGAATCATCTTTCTTTTTTGGTTTCACAAAAAACACCAATTTTTTTATCACTATTCTCATTTTCAACATTATCATCAATTGCACCTTGAGTTGACATTGGAATCCTAATTTCTTTCTATAAAAAATCATTTTATATATTCTATTTCCATAAGTTCTAATTTTTCTCCAAGAAATTTTACCATGAAGTTTATCTAGCACATCTCTTTCAATTGTAAAAAAAACATTTTTAGGTTCATCCATACAAGGGGTTTCATTTTCATTTTCAAATGTAAAAGGGATTTCATTCACATTTTCATCAATATGAGGTATTTCATTCTCATAATATGTAATTTCATCATTTTATTTTTTTTGCATTGTTTCAACCCTAGAATTATTGATATCATCAATGGTGTATCCAACTTCATCTAAAAAAGCAATATCAATATTATCAAAACTTGGGTTTGAACACATACCTAGATAGATTGTATGAATAGGTGCATTTTCCATATCATTTGGAGGTGGATTTGAAGATATACCCGAATCTTTTTTCATAGGTACTATTTCCATATCATTCAAAGTTGAAGTTGAAGGCATAGTTGGGTCTATCTCCATAATTTCATTTTCTTCCATATTCACCATCTCCAAATTTGCATCATCTACATTCATTTCATCATTCATGGATTCCTCTTCAACATTGTCAGAACTAAATTCTTTCAAATTTTATCATTTTTCAAATCCTTTCTCTTCTATCCCTTTGTCTTTTTGCCTCCATATCTCTATTTGCTTGAATTTCTTAGGGTGTCATTAACTAAATCTACATTTTTTTCTTTGTCTTTGCTTATCATCCATGGTTACCAAACCCTCTTTGATGAATTTTTTTATTCAAGTAACCTATTTTCAAATTGCTATCTCTTCCAAACATTCAAATAAAACTATGTAGTCTGAAGATGTTGTTTTCTTTAAACTATGAAATACAAAAACATCATGAATGCATCCAAAAATTCACTTTTTCCAAATCTTCTTCTAAAATGCTCTTGTACTTGATCCCACTTCAAAAATAATAATTTGCACTTTGTCTCTTCCAACAATTTGAATAGAATATCCCCTGCACAAGACAAATTTGCAATTAAAAATGCAGAAAATGGTGCTTTCATCCACTGCATTGCAAAAAAGGAATGTTGTAGAAAAAATGTGTTTTATCAGTATTTACCAAATTAGAAAAAAATGGCTAAAGAAGAAATGCATACACATTCTATTTTAGGAACACATATGTCTTACATAACACATATGCATTACCTTTACCCAACGGGTAAATATATAACGTGTACGCATTTAATTTAAATAACACATACACATTTTAGTAACACGTACGTGTTATTTAAAAATTGAATTCCCAACCCACATACAGCCTTGATTTTAGTATTTTGAAAGGCTTGGAAATCTAAGCCTTAGCCTTTGACCTACAACCAAAAAACTAAGGCATATTGAAGAAGAATGTCCAACTTTGGCAATATGGCTAACAGACTTTTTTTCTTTTTTCTGAATCAACCTATAAAATTAAAACCCATTAGAGAATGCGATGTCTACATTCCAAATATACAATTTTTATTAATATTGGATTATTTTTACTATTTTTTAATTAATTTCTAAGAAAACTATTCCTTAAACGTGAAATATTACGCTCTTTTTTTTTTTAATAACTTTTTTTTTGGTTAAGTTTCTTGTAAAAAAAATTATATGGCATCAAACTTCAGAAAATTATCTACACAATCAATAAAAAGATTCAAAAAATGTTTATTTTAGGTCCAATGATGTTGTCCATACATGTTGATTTTTAAAAACAACAATCAAGGCCAATAATTTTTAAAAATATATATATATTGAACAAAAAATTACAAAAAAAATCAACATTAATATTCATGTTATTAGCTCTCTTTTCCCAAAAGGAATTAGCAAAATACTTTTATTTGGGTCAAAAATTTGTGTCTATATATGTGCTTGGTATAGTAAAAAAATAGGAACTTTTAAAAAGTGGTTTTTATAGATCCCTATCAAAATTTAATTTCTATAACCTGTGTATTTAAATAATTTACATATTTGGAAACTAGATTCAAAATTCAAAATGTCATATTACCAAAATTTTTTAATATTCATTTTGTAAGTGCCTCAAATTTTCAATCCAAGTGTGACAAATTTTGAAAAACAACAAAAACACATCCACTTTTTGAGCTTTTTGTGTACCCAACTTCTTGCATTAGCCCACCATTCCCATCATTCCATAACCATTCCAATATTGAAAAAATATTGGAAATAAAATACAAGAGCTACCATCATTGTCTCATTAATGATGCTACATCAACCTCATCCACTTACATTGATCCATCTACATTATAATACTCACCCATTCCACAATCTACCCTTGAGATAAAGATCAATGTGATTGATAAGAGATTTGGTGAGTATAAAATTCAAAATTCCTTCTATATAGGACAAATCCCTAATTTTCCATGATAATATGGCCATGCACTTAGCTTGAAACCAATAGAAACCATCCAAAATTTTAACAAATGAGGATTGTTAGACAAAGAAATTCTAAGTTTGGATATCTCCTCATGGCTATACAAGGGTGAAGATGACCAACCACTACCCTCTCTTGAGATATGTCGATATCCTAAAGGACATGATTTGTCCAAACACATGTGTTACAAAGGAAAAGTACTATGGGGACAAGAGAAAGGAATGATGGAACTCATTTACCTACAAGAATATAAGGATCATCAAGGACTTGACTTTTAGGCCACAACTTTGGTAACTATAAGACCCCAATGCACCCATAATAAAGGTAGAAATACTTTTGCTAATATTCAAAGCTCTAAATGTGATTTCATTGAAGAATCATTTCAAACAATTTCCAATTATTTTTACATAGACCAAATATATACCATAACATCATTCATTGACATCCCACTTCTATACCCTAAATTAACTGATTGAAACCTACAAGGACCTCTTGTACTAGAAAAATTCTGAACCGATAAAGCAATAGTAGAAATCATGGGAGTCTATGACCATATATCTTTAGGAGGTCATAAGCAAGAACATCAAATCAAGTTACATAAAGATGCATATTTTGGGGAGTAAATACTTGTGTCAGTCACAAAAATAATAATGTTGGAGCACCTAGGAGAAAGTGCAAACCAAAAACAACCTTCATGAAAAAAGAGAGAAGCATAAAAATCTATTTCAAAAGGAATGAAATCAAATTCATTGAGACATGATAATACATAATGAACAAGGTTCCTTACGAAGGCATGAAAAATGCAATGGGTGTGAAAACTACTCGACATGGGAAAAAACTACCTAAATAAACAAATGAAATATTAACTCTAAGTAAACTTAAGAAAGTGGAAATATTCATGCTAACACCCCCCCTTAAGTGCAACTTAGGGAAAATAAAAATGAAAAATGAGATGTAAAAAATGGGTCTTAGAAATGATGACATGTTAGGTACCCATGCACAACTACAATGCAAAACAAACATCTCTCACAAGTAAAGAAAATGGAGAAAAACCTTGTTGGAAAAAAACCCTCTCCAAAAGAGAGAAAAGAAAAATAAAATAAAAAAATGATGCATGGTTGGAAGACTGAATCACACTCCCCAAGGACTACATACATCATGCATATATAGTTAGTGATCCCCCAATAGGAAGGAAAAAAGGAGATATCATATCCCCCACATAATGATGAAGCTCAAATGTCGATGAAGTAGGCCTAAAAACAAAAGATGATCCAATGCCTACAAGCAACTCCTCTCCCTTTAGGAAGAAACAAGTCCACTAGAAGAAGCCACTCCTTATCCAACTGAAAAAAAGGAGAGAAGTTTCCAAATAGGAATCCTTGAAGAGTGAGGAGTCTCCAAGAATGAATAATCCACCACATAATCATGATAAAAAAAACAATCAAGAAATGTGAAAAATCAAGTGAAGGATCATCAATATCAATCTCCAAAGAAAATATAGATGCATCAACTACCATGCTGCAACTATCATCAAAGAGGAGATAAATCCCGTCAAGTATATCTCCCAAATCTGTAAGATGAGACTCCACAAACAAATCAGAGATTCTTGACAAATACTCATCCAATAAAACAAGATCGGAGTGATAAAAAATATCCTGCTATGTTGGAAGACCAACCTCTAAAGAAATAGGAGATGTATCAATATGCATCTGAATAACTCCAAAGTTTAGACAACCAATCTCTCCTAAGGAATTGCTAGCAACACTGGAAGGAGGAGTGTGAGGAACATATTCATCATCATCAACAAAGTGAGAGAAGGTATACAAATGAGACTCGTGATCAACATTACCAAATGCAATGATTTTTACAGTACTAGCCTAACTGATGACAACAAAATCTACAATGAATTCCATAGTCTTTGATACCTCTCCATGGGTGATTTGATAGATGGAAAAAATACTTGTGTTCAACTTAGGTATACACAATACATCCTTGGAACAACCATTACCTATCTCAATATTTCCTTCCATCACAACATTCAAAAGCTTATTATCTCCTAATAGAATTTTGGAAGTGGTGAGATGCTCAAAAAAGGGATAGGAGTTAGAAGCCATGTGGTGAGATGCTCCGGAATCTAAAAACCATTTGTCATGACAATAATGTACTACAAAAGTCACCAGTGCATGTCCTTTACCCATGTAGTGTTTATCATCTTTACCACTTGAAAACCCTGCATTTCTAGACTGTGTTGGTTTGGATGATGATGCAGAAGAAGAAGAGGGGGAATATGATGAGGGTAGAAAATTTTTGTTCTTTTCAAGAAGGTGAGTAAGTTAATCAATTTTCTTTGTATAACACTTATGGTCAACATGTCTAGATCTCTTAATATAAGCACATTTGATCTTCTTCTTTTGTGATGATTCCTCTTTGGAAGAGGTTTTGATCTTAGGAGTTGGATCCTTAACTTTCTTATTAGACTTAGAATCCTTATTATGTTTATTGTTCTTGCCACTTGAAGATTATGCCATCAAGGCACGACTCTTAAGAAAAGCATCCATTTGGATCAACATGGATTGCTCCCTATCAAGTTGATCACAAAACACCTCAAAGGAAGGCATCTTATGGTCTTATCCCATGGCATCCACAGTAGAATAAAAGGTAGAGGAAAACACTTGAAAAGGACCTCTAAGTTTTGAGAGGATCAAGAACATGCACTCATCATCATTTTTGGCATGAGCACATCCTTTTAGTTGTGACAAGATCAATTTGAAATGTGCAAGGTAATCCTGAATAGTGGGAAAGGCATCTAGAGAGAGAGGCAAGATTAGCTTCAAGTTGCAAGATCTTGAACTGGTTTACTTTACCATACAACAACACAACAAGCTTATCCCATACTTCTCTAGGTTTCTTATATTTGGCAATGTGAAATAATAGATTATCAGACACATGGGAACCTTTGAGCCCTCTAGCCTCATCTATTTTGTTTCTATGAACAAACTTATCAAAATCCTTAGTGAAATCGGGTTGTTCAGTATCCAAAATTTCCAAAGTCCCCAAGATTGCAACAACTATGACATTTTGAGCTTCGATGTGTGGTAGTTGTGTGGGGTAAGTGGTTCAATTCTTGATTTTGACATAATGTGAAAATGAACACAAAGGAGAGAAATATGCTAGTTATACCTCCCCCCCCCAAAAAAAAGAGAATAGAACCAAATATTTTCAATTCCCAAAAAACAAACTTTTTCCAAAAAAAGAAAATTTTGAGCAAGAAAATGACAAAGAATTCAGGCTACAAACTTGCAATTTGGGGGAAATTTTTTTCAAACGAAATATAGGTACCACTTTCATACAATAAAATCACCACAAGCCACCTCTCCGCAAAGAATGAATGATCAAGCCACCACCAAAACTCCATGTGAGCCTTGATACCAAGTCTTGATTCACAAAGCAATGAAGGAACTGGGATATAAAAGAATTGATTCTTGTAGATGTCTCACCAATGTGGGACAAAGGTTTTGTAGCCAAGTGAATAAAGCAATGAATTTTTCACCCAAGAAAAAAGAGGAAACCCTAGCTGTATATGCAAATGGGACTTCCTAGCATAGAATCGTGCCTCCAACAAAGAAAAAACTCCAATGCCAATAATCACCTTTGCAAAAAAAACTCTTGCAACAAAAGAAAATTTCTATCACATCCTCTCAACAATATAATTATGCCATTTAATGTGGAATTTGAATGCCAGTTAGCAATGAATGTATTTGATGCCAAAGAGTGGGTTTGGAAAAATGTGCCTCCTTTAGCTTCTATCGATGCTAGCTATTTTTAGGGTAGTAGCTTGTGGACTATTCCTAAGTCCATTCATAGGAATCTAACTTTGAGAATGAAGGAGTTGAGTAAGATGATCATAAAGGGCATTTTAGACTAAAAAAAAAAATCACCACCTAGAGCAGAAGAAATTCCTTCAACCAATAATAAATCAAATTGCAACCTCCTACAATGGTGCACCTCCAAACAATAGGTATTCCATGCACTCCAAAGGTAGATCACCTCAAATAAAAGGTTCTACATAGAAAAAAATGCCTCTTCAAAACTTCAATCACATCACCAAATGAAGATTCAAACAAGACAAAAATTGGCCCTCCAAATAGATTTTAGATGAGACAAATCCTTGTAGCCTCCACACAGACAAAAATGCCTCAAAGAAAAAATCCACCAATTTCCTTCAAATCGTACCTGGAAAAAACTCTTTGGAAGATGGTTATAGTAGAACTACTCTAATACCATGTTGGAGCACACAAGAGTAACTAAAAACAAAAAACAACCTTCATTAACAAAGAGAGAAGCATAAAAAGCTATTTCACCAAGAATGCAATCAAATGCATTAATACTTGATAACAGATAATGCATAAAGTGCCTTATAAACGTATGTAAAATGTAATAGGTGTGAAAACTACCTAACATGGGAAGAAACTACCTGAATAGACAAATATAATATTAACCCTAAGTAAACTTAAGAAAGTGGAAATATTCATGCTAACAAATAAAAAAGGAGAAAATAGAAAGAATGATCCCTTAGTGAAAACCTCGATGAGGCACTTTTGGATCAAGAAAAATTAAAAACAAAAGATGTACCCTCTAGTGAAAACTTTCCCGAGGTGCTAGAGAATGGGGTATTTGATTTGATTCTCAGACAACATGAGGCATCTATAGTGTTGATTGAAGGCATAGGATACATCAATTCGAGAACAAGTGACAAACCAAAAATCACTTACATATCCAAAGAACTAGAAGATAAAGTTAATGAAAAAATGGCTAATTTCCTCAAAATTGGATCCATTAACCTTGTGTGGAGATATGCAAACATGCAAGGCCTTGATCTATCCCTTTTGGAACATCATTTAGCAACATATCCTAATGGAAAACCTATTAAGAAAAAACTATGTAAGATGTATCCTCAAATCACTCTTTCGGTAAAAGTATAACTACAAAAACTTCTAGAAGTCGAATTCATCAAGCCTATTGATTATCCAAAGTGGGTCTCTAACATTTTTACCAGGTGCTAAAACCACTAGGGGCTTTTGAATATATACTAACTTTAGAGACCTCAACAAAGATTTTCTGAAAGATGATTTCCCTCTACCGTACATTGACCTCATTGTGGATCTCATGGTAGCACATGAAATGTTGTCCCTTATGGATGGGTTTTTAGGCTATAACCAAATCTACATCATAGAAGAAGTTCAACATAAGAGATCTTTTATAACTCCATGGGGAAAATTTTGTTATCAAGTAATGCCCTCTGGACTAAACAATACAAGGGCCACATATCTAAGAGAAATGAATGTAATTTTTCATGACATGCTACATGAAATCATGAAGGATTATGTAGATGATATTCTTGGTAAGTATAAAACAAGGAAAGGACACATTGAAGTTTTAGATAAAATATTTGATCGATTGGAAAAGTATAAAGTATGCCTTAAACCCAAGAAATGTGTGTTTAGTGTCACATTATTAAAAAAAATTTGGGTTCATAGTCTCTCATCAAGGTATTGAAGTCGATCCAACTAAAGTAAAAAATAATAATTGGAATTCCTCCCCTAAATAACATCAAACAAATTAGAAGTTTTGAAGGAAAGTGGCAAGTAATCGGGAGATTCATTACATAGTTGGCTAACAAATTCCAACCATTTCCCCACTTACTTTGAAAGAATGTTACATTCAAATGGTATAACAATTTCCAATAGGTCTTCCAACATCTTAAGGTTTATCTTGCATCACCACTAGTCCTAGTGCCATCAAACCCAAACAAACCACTCATCTTGTATATATTAGTTATAGAGGTGGCACTAGGGACATTATTTGCTCAACATAATGACACAGGAAAAGAAAGGGCTATATACTACTTATCTTATACACTGGTTGGCTTTGAGTTGAACTATTCTCCACTTGAGTGAGCATGTTTGGTAGTAGTTTTTGGTGCTAAGGAATTATGACATTACATGCCTAATCATAAAAGTCAGCTCATTTCTAAAGTGGATCCATTAAAATGTTTTCTCTCAAAAGAAACTCTCACAAGAAGAATGGCTAAATGGATCATGATTCTAAGTGAATTCAACATTTAGTATTTATAAATAAAAGACATTAAGGGATAGGTAGTCATTGACTGCTCGCTGAAATCCCTCTACTAGATAATCACCCACTATTGACAAAATTCACATATGAGAACATTCTAACTATAGTAGAAGGAGCACAGTTGAATTTTTATTTTGATGAATCTTTGACACACAATGGCTCAAGGCCCAAGACACTTTTTGTTAAATCGATAACAAGACTAAAACTTGTCATCTAGTGGAAAATTATAAAACTATAGGTTTATGGTGACTCTCAATTGTCCATAAGGAAAGTAAATGACAAATACCAAACAAAGGATGACAAGTTGTTTCCCTAAAATTATATGCTAGATAGCTTCAAATAATACATGTATCATGAAAACATAGTTGAATCAAATACCAAAATAAACAACAAATAAATAGATGTCATGGCTACCATTGGTTCCCTCATTGATGTCCCATAAAATAGTCAACATTACAAGTTCCTGATTGAACAAATTTGTGTTCCTCCTTATGATATTCTTGAATTTGAAATGATTAGTGACATTGTTGCTCCTAATTCTCCTTAGTATCAAGACGTATATGAATACATACATAATAACACTATCCCACCTAATCTATCAACCTCACAACAATATTTCATCCATAAAACTACTCATTTCACCATCCTTGGAGATACCCTTTACTATCGATCCTTCGATGGAACCATCCTGAGATTATTAGACATGGAAGAAGCTTAAAATACCATCAATGAGGTACATTAAGGTATTTTTGGTGCCCATTCTAGTGGACCTTCATTATTCAAGAATTTTTTTGTATACAAGATACTACTGGCCTACAATGGAGTAGGACACAAATAAGATGGAAATAGTTTATAAGCCTTGTCAACAACATGGAAATTTGATTCATACACCATTTTAATAATTGTAACCTACTGTTACTAAATGACCTTTCTTGGAATGGGGGTTATATGTCATTGACATGATACACCCTACTTCATTAAATGGTCATAAATTGATAATAATCACCACTAAGTACCTCACTAAGTGGGTCGAGGCTATACCTATGACCTATGTCATACAAAAAAGAATTTACAAATTCATCCTCAATTATATCATTTGCCACCTTGACATCCCATCCTCTCTTATCATAGATAATGGGCATGCTTTCAAAAACCAAGATATCTATAATTTGTGTCAATAGTTCCACAGACAACGTAATTTCTCCACCCTATATTACCCACAAAGAAATGGCCAAGTTGAGGCCAACAATAAGACAATTCTCAAAATATTGAAGAAACTGGTCAACAAAGCAGATTGAGATTGGTATTTGCAGCATAATCCTACCTTGTGGGCTTATTGCAATAGCATCCATACACCCATTGGAGCTAGGCCATATTCCCTAGTATACGGTGTCGAAGCTATGTTGCCAATCAAGATTGAGCTACCATCACTCAGAATTTCTCTACAACACCTCACTGATGATGAATAATATCAAATAGCATGCCTTCAGTAGTTGGAGTTCCTTGATAAAATTGATAAAATTCCCTCAACCACCCCAAAGAATGTTAGAATAGGTTGTGCAAAAATTACAACAAAAATATCAAACCCTAAAATTTTTCCATTGGTGACTTAGTCGTTTAAGAAAATTAGCATCATCTATAGGAGTGTGAAAATAAAGGAAAGTTTGAACCTAATTGGCTAGTGTAGTAATGGAAAATGTATCCCTCTACATTTTCACACTTTTTTGGGCCCTCCCTATTAAATTGAACTTAATGTTGCCTTGATTTAGTGTTGTAATGTGTTTAACACATTCACATTAGGTCTTGGGCCCTTGTAAACTAAGTGAAGTTAATTGTTCCTTATTTAAGATGTTGCAAAGTGTATCCTAACACTTTCAAACTAATATATATTTTTCATTATTAATTGGGCTTCTTTATGCCTTATTTGGCCTTATTTTTTATCTACAAACCTTAATTAATGCATCTTTCTAAGATTAATACTGACATAAACCAACATCCAATTGTAATTCAGGTGTTTTTGAATTGTATGGCTTAGATATGGTGATCTAGAACTCATACAACACCTTGGGAATATGGGTTCCACCTAAGTTTTAGGGCCCCAATATGGATTTTACATGAATCCAAACATTACTTAAAAAATGTGTCCCAAGCTTAGCCTAATGGGACTCGTCTACCACCTCTAGCATATGAGCCCCACTTAGCTTAGACTTAATTTAAATTCAAATTCTTGGTGGTATTTTATTCTTCTAGATCTAATGTCAGCTTGTAGTGTTGTAATTTTGGGAAATTTTTCATGAACAACTATAAATCCAAGGTTATTTCATGTATTTTCTCCTATCAATTTTCATGAGAAATTTTGACCTAAGCATTCAAGCAATATAGTATTCAAGAGCATTCAAGAGTGATTATCAAGATTTTTCTAGCATTATTCAAGTATCAAGCATCATTTTAAAGTCATCATGCATCATATTTGTTTTTGATCTAACATTTGTGATGAAGGGTTTTATGATTCAAGCAAGCATTCAATTTAAGGTCTACAACATTCAAGTAAGAGTCAAAATCCACATTAATTTTAGCCATCCCATTCATGTTTGTATCACTTTGTTTCTAGGGGTTGGTGAGTTGCCACATATCATTTTGTTCATTCATCATTCCTCCTTCATGTTTCATTTCATCTCAAGGTTTGATTACACAAACATGATTTGACCAAGGAAAACCCCTATCTAAAAACAAAAAAACATTTTCCCCTCTCTTTAGTGTGTGATTTGTAGGTCTAGGTTGAAGGAACATTGAAGAGAAAGATTGGAAAGAAGTTGTCAAGTGTGCAAAAATGCATCTATAGAGTAGAATTTGACATTTCAGATCTAGAAATTAGGTTGAGAAGATAGAGCAGAGATTGGAAAAAAGATTCAAATATTGATTATCCAAAAAATACAAGTAGGATTGATACACAACTTTTGGTATATGAGTCCCAATGTAGCCAATTTTCCATATTTCTAAAGATATAGTCTTTCCATCACTACATTCTTGTTTCAGCCTAGAAACCCTAATTTGGAAATAATATGCCTAGCTTGGTGTATGAGTCCTAGTGTGCCTTAAATTCAGAATTTTAGAGTTGATTATGAGATTTTATAGTTTTCCAAGAGTACTCTAATTTTCCAGTTTGTTGTTCTATATTTCATTTATTTCTAGGTCATTTATTGTAGTCTTGCATATAATTGAGTTTCATAATTAGATCTTTCATGTTACTAGTCTTTACAAGCCCTAGCTTGGTTGTGAACCTGTCTTGCATCATTAATCATACCTTGGGATAACCTTTAGCAAATATCATTCTTTCATTCTATCATAGGATTGAGATCTCTAAGGTTTTGTTGAGTGAAAGTTAAGGGAAATTGGAGGAACCCTACCATTGTGCTCCATCTCCTAAAAGATAGAGAACCCTATTTCCATTGTTTCATTTTGGTGAGCCTACATTTAGAGCATCTTAATTTAGATTTGGAGTGCATCATAATCATAGATCTAGCTTGCATTAACATTGCATTAGGTTTTGCATTAGTTAATTGGCATCTAGGGTTTTACACTAGTGAAAATGCATATAGGTTGCATTTTTATCTATTGCATCACTAAAATTAACTTAAAATTTTCATTTTCAATTAGTCTAGACACCATCCAAACTGAAAAACATAACATTTACACAAAATTTGCTTAAAACGGTGCAAAAACCCTAATCTAGGATTCATACGCCCCTCTAGGTGATTTAGTTCTAGTAGATGTGGTTTTTCTTGATTTTTGAGTATTTTGTGGTGACAATTATTCAACATTTAAATCCCTAAAAACCCTAATTAGTACTCATATGCTCCTCTCAGTGATTTAGTCCCATTTCAAATTTTAAACTACATTTTGCAGCATTGGAAACTCTATTTCCATGTTTTTTTTTGCTATTGTTAGTTCTTTGTTTCAGTTTGCAGATTTTTTTTCTTCATTTCATTGCATCTAGTTTAATTTCATTTGAATCAAAATTAGAGAAAAGCATTTATCTTGTGCTCATTCTTGCATTTCCTTGATTGTCCCTTGTATGAGCTTTTCTACTTGGTGTCCTATTGCTAATACAATAGTGAAATGAATTTTGAGACTCATGTGTCATCCCATGATAGCACAATCATCATGGATCTTGGGTTGTCTAACTCTTTCACTACTAGTATTGACACCAGTTCACTAGGTATGGACCATACCCATAACTACTCATTCCCTTCAAGTATTGTGACAAGTGTTGATACATTTGTTTCTAGTATTCTACAAGAAAAAATAATACAAATTCATGACGACTTAGCAAAACTAAAAAATCAAATAAGTACTAAAAGGATTTCAAATACTACTATCCCTACCATAGATAGCATACATTACATGATTGAAAGTGAAGAAAATTTTGACCTTGTACATAACATAGTTAAGATTTTTGGAAAGCATCTTACCTCAACCACTAGTTTTTCTTTACCTTTGAACAATGTACCAAGCCAAGGAGGAATTCAAATTCCTCCTCCCACAACAATTTCCTCTATTCCTACTTATACCAACCCTCAAGTTACATCAACAACACAACCTTGTAGTAATTTGATTCCTTCCCTGGGTATTTTTGCTAGCATCTCTAGTACCTTTGTGGCATTGCATCTCATATCTCCTACCACTTTACCTCCTATGAGCATTCCATTCAATTCTACCTAAAACACATACACACATCCACCTTATTCACTTCCATCTCAAAATGCAAACAATGATCCTCTCATAAATCAAATTTTGCAAATTGTTTTGTCCCTACAAAAACAAGTTTCCACTATAAACCAAAATTAAAATGGCCAACCTACATATTATGTCAAAAAAAATCCCTTATCTTTGGAGATATTGAGAACTCCTATGCCACAAGGTATAGAGGTGCCTATATTTGAGAAGTATGGGGGGAAAGGAGATACTTCAAACCATTTTTCTACTTATACCAACCTATGTAGTGAATTTATTCTTGAGGATAAGCTCATGGCTATGCTTTTGGCGAGATCTTTGAAGGATACCGCCCTAGAATGGATTTACTCATTACCAAAAAAGTCAATTCATTCATTCAATTAAATTTTTGAGGAATTTATAAACTATTTCCAAGTGCATATGACCCCTAAAATGGCCCTAGCAAATTTGATAAGATGTAAGCAAAAAGATGATGAAAAGGTTACTAACTTTATTTCACGCTACCAATCACTTTATTCCAAAATCAATGTAAATATTTTGAACCCTCACTTCAAAGGATGTTCATTGAGAACTTGCACAAAATAAGATAAAAGATAAACTTACTAGATAATGAAGTTCCCCTCCTTTATGTACTTGTGTATTTCCCTTCGTGATTATCAAAATTCAGTTAGTAGTCATGAAACAAAACCCACCTCTAGTTGACCTCAAAAGTCAGAATCCACACACTAAAATAATTATCAAAATTTTAGAAAATAGAATAAAGGATTCCTTCAACTTAATCCCCCTCAAAAAATAACTCAGCATTTTGATACCCAAGTAGCTGCTATAAGGAAGACAACTCCTTTCGCATTTGGGGATCCGACTAGGAAATTCACTTCCATACCCAATACCCTCCATAACACAATGTCACAACTTCTAGAATAAAAAGTGATCATCTTACCTCTTATTAAAATTTCTGATCCTAATAATCCTGTACCTCTGAACATTGGATTGAATGCGTATTGTCATTATCACCAACAAAATGGACTTGGTACGAAACATTGCAAATATCTTAATTTAAAAAAAAATTATACAAGAACTAATTGATTCCAGTCAACTTTTAGTTGGTGGTGTTAATGATCAATGAAATATGTCAATTGCCTCTCCTAACCAAAACTTGCAAATCTTTACCAACCCCATGCCAAATTATAATATTTCATTTGTCAAAGCTAGTGAAACTATGAAGAATGATGTGATGAATGTTTTGATAGATGATGAAAACATGGATACTAATCAAAAAGATCCTATAGAATGAAATCCTATTGATGGTTTGGTTATACTGGTCGAAACTCAACATCAGGGTAAGTGCAGGATCATGATGCGACAAAAAATGGCGATATGATGGGTATGTGTAGGGTATGTGGCTGCCAACTTTTTTTTACCCAAAATTGATGAAATGAAAAGGGTTTTTTAAGGAGATTCTCAGCTTTCTACCAATATAAATTATTCTTTACTTTGAATATAATAAATAATTATTATTCATTTTCTATTTGAATTACGACTAAAGTCTTGATTGATAGGCTAATTGAAAAACATCTATAGCTTTCAAATCATATCACATTTTTTGAATCTGAAACATGCATCATATTCTATGTTTTTCATACTATAGGATTAAAAAAAATGAATTTCATGAAGTTTTGACCAAGTGAAGGTGGTCAGACATACGAGGTTTTTTATATTTTTTAAAAGTTGTAATAAAAAATTCATAATTAATTATTTACTTGGAAACAAATTACAAAAAATATACATCACATTGAGACATGAGTCCTCTACTTATACCTAAAATCTTACAAAAAAATTTATTATCATTTTATTGTGGTTAGGGTGGTTAGACAGACACCTACTTCTTATTTTTCCCCTAAAATTTAAGTGCTACTGCACTAAAATTTCAAAATTTTCACCAAATAGATTTTTTTAAAAAAATATAAACCCAGTAGTTCATAAACTACATTCAATTTTCTACAAATTCTATTCTTACATATTTTTGAAATAATATAAATAAGTTATTCAAATTTTTATGTCAAGTTGCCTAACTCTGATTTTTCTAAAATTTTCACCACTTAAGGGCCTAGCTTTTTCATGATGATCCTGTACATACCTATCATAAGGGCCAAACCAAAAGAAATCTTGGAATTGATTTCTCCTCACAAGATATAATTAAACATGCACCTGATGATCCTCTTTACATAGCTGGACGAATTAATGACCAACCTAGACTAATGGGATATTAATTAATCACCTTTGTGGAGAGAATGTGATCATCAAGGAATTCCTACTTGTGCATGAACTCCATCAAGAAACATATGATAAACTAAAAGCATGGATAAAGACACATAATGGTTTTGCTTTCCCTAAAATGAGATCAATCACCCTTCCTTTACAAATAGGACCAAAAAAATTAGATGTCTCATTCTCCATCATCTTGAAGTCAAAACAATTTTGTGTGAAGCTTGGTTACCCATGGCTACGATCCATGGAAGATGTCCCATAGGAACTTGTGTATAAATTCTTAAATTTTCCCTTTGACAATGGAATTTTCACTGTGCATCATAGTGGATTTAATCCTTTGTCTTCCTATGGAAACTTTTTATTAGATTTATTTTGGCCTAAGCCTATGGATAGCCAAAGTTTAAGGAAAAATGCATAGCAAAACTATCCCTTACAAACATGCCATGACCTATGATTGAACCTAAAGACATTTCAAATAACCAAGACCAACCTAAGCTAGATGGACTTTTCCTATTTCCTACAAAAGACCAGAGATAATGAACACAATCTTGTCACACCTCCTAAAATAAAAAAAAGTTTACAAAGTGAAAGAGAAAGTGGTTGAACAACCTTCCATGGTTCCTTTTGTTCCTCCCCTTAGGGAAGAAAATAAAGCTATGGTTGATAAACCTGCTCCTACAAAAACACAACTTGAAAGTAATAAGTTAAAAGAAATAGAAATGTTGGAGAGAATAGGCGTAAACTTCGTGCTCTTGCTCAAAGGTTAAATGAAGAAATAAACAAATAAAGTAAAAATCCAAACTTGACTAAAGCAATACATGATGATTCTCCCTCTTCGTTGCAACAAAAAGATCCTATACCACAACCACAACAAGAGCTAAATCCCTTTTTAGACATTATCATTCAACCTCTCATTGTGATTAACTTGGATGATGATGATTTGGTTACTAAAATTGACGACGAGGTGCATTTATATGAATTGAATACATTTTTTTCCTCTTCTATGATCTTACATAAGGGTATGTCCGAGATCATCATGGAAAAGACATGCCCTTAAGTGGCAAAAAAATCAAAAAAATTAGAGCTAGGCAACTTGATGCAAAAATTTGAATAAGTTATCTATATTATTTCAAATATATGTAAGAACAAAATCTGTAAAAAATTGAATGTAGTTTCTAAACTACTAGGTTTATTTAAAAAAAAAAAATCTATTTGACAAAAATTTGAAATTTCAATCAGTAGTACTTAAATTTCAGGGAAAAAATAAGTAGGTGTCTGTCTGACCACCCTAACCACAATAACATGATAATATTTTTTTATAAGATTTTAGATATAAGTGGAGGACTCATGTCTGATGTGATGCATAATTTTTTGTAATTTGTTTCCAAGTAAATAATTAATTATGAAATTTTATTACAAATTTTAAAAATATAAAAACTCGTATGTCCGACCACCTTAACTTGGTCAAAACTTCATGAAATTCAATTTTTATTTTTAATCCTATAGTATCGAAGCATATAAGGGTATGTGCAGGATCATGATGGGCCAAAAGTGGCAATATGATGGGTATGTGGTAATTTTTTACTCAAAATTGATGAAATGAAAAAGTTTTTAAAGGATATTCTTAGCTTTCCACCAATATAAATTATGCTTTACTTTGAATTTAATAAGTAATTATTATTCATTTTCTATTAAAATTATGACTAAAGTCCTGATTGATAGATTGATTGAAAAACATCTATAGCTTTCAACGGTATCACATTTTTTGAATCCAAACCACATTATTGCATAATATAAAAAAAAAATTTCATGAAGTTTTGACCAAGTTAGACATACTAGTTTTTCATATTTTTAAAAGTTGTAATAAAAATTCATAATTAATTATTTACTTGGAAAAAAATTACAAACAAATATGCATCACATTGGGACATGAGTTCTCTACTTATATCTAAAATATTATAAAAAACTATTATCATTTGATTGTGGTTAGGGTGGTTAGACAGACACCTACTTATTTTTTCCCTGAAATTTAAGTACTACTATATTGAAATTTCAAATTTTCACCAAATAGATTTCTTTTTTTTTGAAACAAACCTAGTAGTTTAGAAACTAAATTGAATTTTTTATAGATTCTATTCTTACTTATTTGGTAAATAATATAGATAACTTATTCAATTTTTTATGTCAAGTTGCCTAACTCTTTTTTTTCTATTTTTTTTGCCACTTAAGGGCCTATTTTTTCCATGATGATCCTGCACATACCCATAATGTGACGCGTGTTTTGGATTAAAAAAATGTGATATTGTTTGAAAGCTATAGATGTTTTGCAATCAGTTTATCAATCAGGACTTTAGTCGTAATTTGAATAGAAAATGAATGATAATTACTTATTAAATTCAAAGTAAAGCATAATTTATATTGGTGGAAAATTGAGAATCTCCTTTAAAAAGCCCTTTTCGTTTCATCAATTTTGGGTTAAAAAAAAGTCATTAGCCACATACCGATCAAATTGCCACTTTTTGGCCCATCATGATCCTCTACATACCCATGATAATTCTCCTAAGAAGAGTGTTGAAATTGGTGAAGGCCCTAGTTTAGAACTTTCTATTATCACTTTGGCTAGTTGTTCACCTTCTCTATATGATGAACATGATTGGGATGCAGACGACTTGCTAATAGGCTGACTCACATGAGCCTTACTGGTCTTTTGTATTATTTTTCTATTTATTTTATGTGATTTCATGTGCATAATGTGATCCATTGTGTCATTTTGTTTGATTTCTCTCTCTCTCTCTCTCTCTTTGTTACATTCCTCTATGTGTACATACATTCTTCTTTATGTCATAAAATTTTTATCTTTTCATTGTCTTGTGTTTTCCTTTTGGGGATGATGCAATGCATCAAGACATTCATGTCTCTTCCATGTTGACCCAAAAGCTTTTTCTTCAGATTTTTCATTTTTTATGTGTTTTCCTTTTGAGATGATGCAAGGTGTCGAGACATTCATGTCCCTTCCATGTTGACCTAAAAGGCTTTTCTTTATTTTTGCAACACAAGGAAATAAGAAATATCAAAGCAACACAATGCAATAAACTCAAATGTAAACTATGCTAAAAACAAAGAATAATGGAAAAGCTAAAAACACAAATAACAAAACAATCTCACTAAATATTTATGTAACTCCATGCATAACCTTGATTGTCCTCCATTTTGTCATTGTATGATAATTTCCCTTAGATTTATAAGTGTACAAGTATAGCCTATGATAATATTGTTGGATCTCAGTTGTGTTTATGGTTTGTCCTTGATGAAAATATCTCTTTCAGTTAGTTCTCTTTGATGATCAGTCTCAGTTTGGATCCTTATGCTTTATTATGGCACTTCTTTGATGACTCTTGGCTTTTAAAGAAATTTATTTGTTATGATTCAAATTCATGGTGATGAGAATTTTGGTTCAAGTTATCAATGCTATTTATTTGATTGACAGAGTTTGACAGATGGTTTCTTTGTCAAGATGGTTCTTTTTGCATACCACAGGTGTATTCCACATGATTACAAGCCACTATTACATACATATAGAAAATTCATTTCCAGGCATTACATTCACCTATGGGTTTCTATCGTCGTGACATTCACGTGGTTTCGGCGACTGAGGAAGAACATATTGGCATGAGTATTTTTCACCGGGGAGAGGTCTTTCCAAGTGAGTCGAGTCTCACCAACTAATACATGAGGTGGTTCATCAGCGTAGGTGATCCTTCATTAGAATTATGTCTTAGCGAACCCATCATGTCTCCCCGACCGGCAACAAAGGGTGCTCATCGACGAGAGGTTTTTTCTTCTTTATAGTATCTTGGAAAACTTACTTTGGTCTTCCCGACTAAGTCTTATGAGGGGCTTTCAACAAGAGGTTGGTATTGTCTCAGTGACTCAAAGCGGATAAAGTTTTTCAGTATGACATAGTGTGCTCTCTGAGAGGTCTCCCCGACATTGATATGTCTCGGCAATGCATAAAACAAAAGGAACATTTTGGCATGACTCATGTGCAATGAAGAAAGGTCTTGGTATACATCTCGGTAAAGTTAGGGTTTTCGGCGAGTGACCTCCGGTCTCACCAATGGAACAAAAAAGGTCTTTGTCGGCATAGGATCTGACTTCTCTCAGTGACACACAAGATGGTGGGTGACTTTCGCTATAACGAAGTATTGTCTATATGAGGTCTCCCTGAGAGCGATATGTTACGGCGACAAGCTTGATCACGGGGGCTCTCAGAAAAACAAAGACTTTTCTACAACATGTCTCATCGATTTTGTCTACTCACAACGATACATGAGATGGATGGGAGTATCGGTGAAACACAGTGCAATCTATATAGTGTCTCCCCGACTATGTATTGTCTTAGCGAGGATGAATCAAGGTTATATCTCAGTAAGAGTGTGCTCTTGTCTTGGTGACTTGGAAATGAAAAAGACCTTTGACATGACATAATGTATTCAATATGATGTTTCCTCGATATCACAGTGTTTCAACGAAACAAAAAGGATCATTTCAACAAAGTCATCGATGGAAAATAGAGTTACTTAGGGAAAAATTCGTGATTATTCTTTTTGACTAGGTATGGAACCCTAGCCTGGCCACCATCATGAGAGTTTAAGTTTCAGTTGTTGCTAGCTGTAACAGCTTCATCTATGGTTGATGGAGCCATGGGAGTTGCAGATCTGATTGGTATTTATGCATTTCATGGTGCACATACTTGTTTATAATCACCATTTTTAACTGCTCTCTGCATCTTAGTTACTAATGTGGCAAATGATGCCCTGACAGAGTATTATTATTCATGCATTAGAAGTTATGATTTACAGTGGTTGGAAGTTATGCTTTTTAAGCAGTGAAATGATCTCATACGTTTCAGATTTGTTGAGGACGGCTCTTGTATTGGAAAATTAATTTCACCTTGACTAATAATCTTGCTAGGTACAAGATGAAGGTTTCTATTATAAAAAGCTTTGTTAACTTTAGTCTGAATCTTTCTAGGTTGGTTGTTCAGCCGTTACTTCTGAAGACAGTTACTTATCTGGCATTTAAATAAAAAAGATGTATAAATAGAAACAAAAAACTATGTTTCTGTTTAGTTGTTGTGATTTTTAGATTATCATTCCTTGGCTGTATGAAAATGTACGGATAAACTCTGCAATAAAATCTGAATAACAAGAGGCAGAGACACTGTAAATTTCTTCTCTATATAGTATTTTAAGGATTCAATTATTGAATCTTTAAGGTATTATGTAGACTAGAAAATAGAGAAACATGTGCTTAACTGAAAACATTGAAATCCTCTAAGTTATTATTGTTAAAAACATTTTGAGGGGTTGGTACTTCTTGAGATAGATATCTCTAAACAAGGGGTTGGTGTTGCTTGAGTGGGTGCTCTAAAAATGGCCTATAAGGCATTGTGAATAGTTGGTTAAAAGATTAAGCCTACAAGGCATTTCGGGAGTGGTTTTTATACCCCAGGAGGGTTTTCCACTTGGAAAAATCTTGTGTCTCTTTGTTCTTCTGTGTTCTCACTGCTTTACTATGTTGTTGTTGTTTTAGTTCACTGTTGGGTCATTGCTTTTCTCAATTCTATTTATGAATGATTACATTCAACTCATGAATGCATTAATCAGAGTAATATTGAGATCAAATCTGAGCTGTGTGTTTGAATTTTTAAAAATTGGTCAAATCTATTAAGACATTGATTCA
The DNA here is from genome assembly GCA_007258455.2 of Sequoia sempervirens. NCBI lineage: Eukaryota > Viridiplantae > Streptophyta > Pinopsida > Cupressales > Cupressaceae > Sequoia > Sequoia sempervirens. Next base: position 318,724,368 of record VDFB02000008.1, on the reverse strand, counting down.
CCCCCCCCTCTCAGTGTCATTTTAACTCCAACAAGTATGATTTAGCAAAACATCAAAGATTTAGATAATAGATTGCTTCCAAAAGTAATAATATTTTAGGAGTAACAATGATGAAGGTCAAGACAATTTATAGAAAAAAAGAAATTTGAATGACATGCTTAGATTGAAAGATAGATGGATGATTAATATTGAAAGATTTGACATGCATTGAGATTAGTGTCAGTAATAATGCAAGTGACAAAACATAAAAAGTGGGAATTAAGATTAAATAATAATTTAATCTTTAGTTGAAAATATTCAAAACTCTAAAGAATAATGATCACATGTAAAGGATAAAGATTGAATAGAAGAAATGGTATGTTTGAATGCAAAAATGAATGAATTAATTAAATAAAGTTATTTAATTAATATTAGCTTGCATGTAGAAGAATTAAAACTAGATAACTAACTGATTAAGACAAAGAGTCTATTTGTCAGAGACAATCAAACATTAAATCAAGAGATAATTGACTTATTTAATTAAATCTCAACTTAAGTGGTAATGTCTAATTAGATAACTAAGAGACTATCTAGTCATAGAAGAATATGCCAAGAATAAACCTTTTTATGAATTAAATGATGATTTAATTCAATATTCAAAATTTGAGGATTAAATTGACTGGAGAAAAGGTTAAAGAATAATTAAATAATTAAGGGTATGTGGAGGATCATCATGGAAAAAACGGGCCCTTAAGTGGCAAAAAAATTAGAAAAATTAGAGTTATGAAACTTGACATAAAAAAATGAATAAGTTATCTATATTATTTAAAAAATATGTAAGAATATAATCTATAGAAAATTGAATATAGTTTCGAAACTACTAGGTTCGTTTAAAAAAAAAAAAACTATTTGGTGAAAATTTGAAATTTCAATGTAGTAGTACTTAAATTTCGGTAAAAATAAGAAGTAGGTGTCTGTTTGACCCTAACCACAATAAAATGACAATATTTTTTTTTATAATATTTTAGATATAAGTAGAGGACTCATGTCCCAATGTGATGCATATTTTTTGTAATTTTTTTCCAAGTAAATAATTAATTATGAATTTTTTGTTCCAAATCTTAAAAATATAAAAACTTATGTCTGACCACCTTAACTTGGTCAAAACTTCATGAAATTCATTTTTTTTTTTTAATCCTATAGTATGCAAAGCATAGAATGTGACACATGTTTTGGATTTAAAAAATGTGATATCGTTTGAAAGATGTAGATGTTTTTCAATCAGTCTATCAATAAGGACTTTAGTCATAATTTGAATAGAAAATGAATAATAATTACTTATTAAATTCAAAATAAAGAATAATTTATATTGGTGGAAAGCTAAGAATCTCCTTTAAAAAACCTTTTAATTTCATCAATTTTGGGTAAAAAAAAGTCGTCAACCACATACGCATCATATTACCACTTTTTGGCCCATGATGATTCTGCACATACCCTTAAAGTGATTATTTAATTATAGTCGAAAGTGTGATAAGAATAAATTAAATAAGAATTTATTTCATTTCAGAAAGAGGATAAAATTAATTAGCAATGTAATTAAATAAATAATAGTTATTTAATTAATTAGGATTGAATAAAGTTAAAAGTGAATTAATTAAACAATTAAATTTATTTAATTAATAGATGAGAAAGGACTTTAGAAAATAATTAAATAATTAACATTATTTAACTATAGCAATGAAGGTACGAATTATGAAGAAATTGAAGTCGAAGGCCTAGACCAATTTTTAGTGTCTACATTTTGCCCCTCTTTGATACAATGTCATTCCAACATTGTGTCAAAGAAAATTAGTCAAAACATGCCCTAATCATGCCCCAGTGTGAAATAGGTAAGGGTATGCCCCCTCGGGAAAAATGACAAAGTTTTGAGAATTTTCAAAAAATTTGGAAATTGTCTCGATTAGTGAATTTGATGGCCAAAAGTTCAATGGTGGTAAGAGAAATGAGTTTTGGCGAAGTTTGGTAGGTGAAATAGTTGTTGGAGGTTGAAAAATAGTGCACCCAGTACACAAGGTTTGAGAATATCCCTCCAAAAACCCTAGGTATAAATAGAAATAGGGTGGAAAATCAATTCATTTTCATCCCTCAAGTTTGGAAATTCTGATTTTTGCTCTGGAGCTCTTTGCAAACATGTCACCTATTCCCTACATAGAGCACCATGGATATTGCATTCAGACCTTTAGACGACCAGTTGATGCAGGACCCCTTGTACGTACTTGAAAAGAATCTTTTGAAAATTTGATTTTCATGCATTTTTATGAACTTAATTTTTAATTTTCAAATGTGTTGCTTTTGAATCAATGCATATGCATTCGTGTTTGACACATGTGACTGTGGAATGACACATATGCAAAAACACATCTAGGATAGTTTAGCATTTAAGTTGAATGATTGCATTTGCATTTTTTTGCACCACATGTGTAATTTTAATTCGCATGTGTTAGGGGTAGTAGTGCATGTAGGTATTTGCATCACATATGTGTTTTTCTACACATTTGCATGATTGAATGGTTGATTAATAATGCACCACATTTGTAGAATGAGACGCATATGCATGAGTGTTTGGGCATCTTTTTTGTTTGTCGCATTTGCATTAAGTAACACATCTGCTTGGTTAAATGATGTTTTTGAATTTGCATGACACATTTGTGAGTTCAACTGATGCATATGATATTGTGAAACACATTTTTTTAAAAATGATGCATTTTCCTATCAAAAAATTTGAAGTATTGTGCTGTAAAAAAATTTTGCTAATATTTTTCGTTATGCATTTGTAGGTCATGTTGGATCCAATATACACGCGGGAGTCAAGGCCATTGACTTATGAGTTTTGAGATCAGTTGTGGAGTGGATAGAGATGATTGATATGGAACCTTGTGTTACATAACATCACATTTGCACCCACCATTCGAGCAAACCGAGGTTTTTTTGACTCCACTCTATGAGCGTTGGCATTCTGAGACTTCCTCTTTCTATCTCCCTATAGGAGAGGCTATTGTCACTTTAGAGGATGTTTATAGGATTTTGAGATTTCCAATTATGGGTGAGAGAGTGTTGTATGATAAACAGATGGATTTATGTGAAGATTACTCATTTTTATCAGCATGATGACATCAGATAGCTAGGCATAGAGCATTATGAGATTAGATGGCATGTTTTGGAAAAGAGGTATGAGTGTATTGATTGTATATTGTGCACATTGATTGGGGGGATTGTTCTACCTAACCATCAAGGTCATGGGTTTCCTATTGGGTATGAGGAGATGTTAGTAGGGATACTAGAGAGACATGTCATGTATGCATGGGGCCCTTGTTTTTTTTCTATGTTATATTTTCATTTACATGACATAGCGTATAGGGAGGTGAATTCGATGAGTTGTGCACTACTCTACATATGATATAGGCATGGGAGCACATTGTTGTGTTCGACCCACCTATTACGTCCAAGTTAGATCATGGAGCTCTTTATGTTTTTAGATATGTTGGTGTTATTACTTAGACTCATGTCGTAGACATAGGGTACTTTAGGTAGTCCATTGAAACCTTCATTTAGTTTATTTGGAGGCCTTATATGGATTGCGTGTGATGGCTAGCTGAGGATAGAAACCTTTCATTTTGTAGATAGACACACTATCTGATTGGGAGGACAATATCCTAGGTGCACATCATTGAGAGACACCAACCAATTAAGGTTCTCAGATAGTCCAGTGAGGTTCAGGATGAGCTGTGGGGTCAAGCAAAGTTTGTGAGATCTTCCAGGGATATTCCTCTATGGAGACCATAGATTCATGTTGCTATAGAAGAGATAGATATTGATGTGCTATAGCCTATGCGGTGGGGATGGAGGGGTGGAGTAGTGGACCCAAGTACTACAGTGGAATATGACACTTGGTGGGTGGATCATAGAGCTATACCCTTGATAGATCTTGATCAAGATGCATTTGTTGAGAGATGAGGGATAGGACCATGGGTCCATTATGGTGGCAAAGGCGCTAGAGGTGGCAATGGCGGTGATGGGAGAGAAGGTGGGAGGGGAGGAAGACAGGGTCAGTGAGGCGATAGAGGCTGAGGCCTAGATCTATCACATATCCATGAGGAGGAAGGGGAGGGAGAGGATGTACCCATGTTGGAGATTGGTGGAGGAGAGTAGGCTAGTAGTGAGGAGCATGTTGTAGAGGAGGAGACTGTTTAGGAGGAGGAGAAGATAAATGCTCTTGGTATGCTTGCAGGGTATGAAGATGACGATGAGGAGGAAGAGATGGGTGATAAGGAGAGGGAGCTTCAAGATAGGATTGTGGAGGAGTGGGATATTGATGAGGGAGAGAGACCACAGAGAGAGGAGGAGGGTTCCACTAACCAGTGTGTAGTTGACTTACAGTCCCGAATAGAGTCCTTGGAAGAGCGAGTTAGAGCTTTGGTAGTAGAGCAAGATGCGATTTAGATGGAGAGGGATAGAGCCTACCTAGACATAGATTAGGTAGTAGCTCGAAGATAGGAGACCGAGTAGAGATTTATGGAGTTTAGGGCTCTTTGTATTGGACCAGCTACAACTTTCATGCGGGAGTTGGTTACGGCTACAGATAGAGAGTAGTATTATAGGGATTTATATGAGCAGTAGGTTCCTCCTAAGAGATGAGTTCCTAGCTATTTAGAGGAACATAGCAGTAGACCACAAAGTAGATCACATAGCAGATCTCAGAGCATAGAGGGGGTCATAGGACCTCACAGATCAAGACCATATGATAGGCCTCATTCTACACAGTGACCATAAACATCTCACCATCAGTCACCTCCACATTCTCCAAAGGGGAGTAGTGGGAGTTCCAACTAGGGACATGTTATATTGATTTTTTGACATTATATTTTGATAATAGAGCCAGTGAGCTCCATTTTGAGATATACATTTGACATTGTACTATGAAACGTTTTGAGAATTCTATATATATGATTTTTTGCCATGATTTATATGATATGTAGTTCTATATGATTATGCAGTTTTATTTATGATTATGTAGTCTTCTATTTGATATGCATGTTTTATGGATGCCAGTATTTACTTTATGATGTTCATGCAACCTATTATGTTGTTATGCATGTGTTATTGATTCTAGTATTTACTTGATGATGTTCATGCAACCTATTATGTTGTTATGGTTGATTCTACATGATGATGTATGCATTTATGTGTATGGTATTTATAAATCTCATGTATGCATTTATGATTATGTAATGTAATGTGATATATGTGTTTACAATTCCATTTGAATGCTATACAATTTATGATGGTGAGTGCATGTTATGTTATGGATTCCTAGATGTGATGGATGTGTATATTTTTGTATTTTTCAAATGCAACATGTATATATGGTTAACTTTTTATATATGTATGGAAATTTCTAAATGGTGTTTCTAACATGAATGCATATGTAGGATGATTTTTTTTTTGTGTCAGAGGACTCCATCATCATGCAAGATAGAAGAAATGTTAGTGAAAAAAATATGAAAGGTATAATAAAAGACATGAATGTTAGTACCAAAAATCTTCGATGTTTTTTCTATAACACAATTAGGCCTTGTATTAATCATCATTGGGCAGTAACTATACAAATGGACAAAAAACACTATGATATGAGATATACCAAGGTGTGCAATGTCGTCCACCCACTAAAATAAAATAGTCATAGACAAGGAATGTCCTCACTCATACTAAGGGAGAAATTTTCCCAGTAATTTTATCAAGATAAACCACATATGTCAAACAAATAATCTGAGTCATGAGACATCCTCAAGAAAGCTTAATAATGTGACTCAAATATAAAGCCAAAAGATAGTCAAAAAACAATAGTCAAAGAAAAGAGAGTCCTAATACACCATTGCTTCTCTAAATCCTTTAATGGACATCCTTGAGAAAGCTAGTAATGGGACTCAAAGATCAAATCAAATGAAAAGATAAGATAAACAAGCCACAAAGTCAGCAATGAGTAAAAATATTTTCTAAAACTTGATTTGTTTGTTTGATTGTTTAGATTGAGTAGATGATTGATTGATAGAGCCTGGTTTCATAAAGGACACATACCGCACAAGACGTTAAGTCTAGTTTCAATGATGGGTATGTGCAGGATCATCATGGAAAAAATAGGCCCTTAAGTGGAATTTAAAAAAATAAAATAGTGTTAATAAACTTGACGTAAAAATTTGAATAAGTTATCTATATTATTTCAAAAATATGTAGAAAATTGAATGTAGTTTCTAAACTACTAGGTTTATTTAAAAATAAATAAAATCTATTTGGTGAAAATTTGAAATTTCAATGCAGTAGTACTTAAATTTTAGGGAAAAAATAAGAAATAGGTGTCTATATGACCACCCTAACCATAATAAAATGATAATATTTTTTTATAATATTTTATAGATGAGTAGAGGACTCATGTCCAGATGTGATGCATATTTTTTTGTAATTTGTTTCCAAGTAAATAATTAATTATGAATTTTTTATTACAACTTTTAAAAAATATAAAAACTCGTATGTCTGACCACCTTAACTTGGTCAAAACTTCATGAAATTTATTTTTTATTTTTTTAATCCTATAGTATGTGAAGCATAGAATGCGAAGGACATTTCAAATTCAAAAAATGTGATACCATTTGAAAGTTATAGATGTTTTTCAATGAACCTATCAATGAGGACTTTAGTCATAATTCTAATAGAAAATGAATAATAATTATTTATTAAATTCAAATTAAAGCATAATTTATATTGGTGGAAAGCTGAGAATCTTCTCTAAAAATCCTTTTCGTTTCGTCAATTTTGGGTAGAAAAAAAGTCTCCAGCCACATACCCTACAAATACCCATAATATTGCCACTTTTTGGCCCATCATGATCCTGCACATACCCTCATGTGACTATCTGTATAAGGCATGAAGATGCCTGGTTTCAAAAAGAAATGTACCGTATAAGATGTTGAGTCTGATGTTGTTGATGCGACAAACTATGTAAAGCTATGATGATTATTTTCCTAATGTTTTTTCTAGGAAGGACACATCCTGTATAAGACATAGGTTGATTGTTTTGATGATGTGTATTTTTTAGGAAGGACACATCCTGCATAAGACATAAGTTGATTATTTTGGTTACTGATTTTGGAAAAAAATTTGATTGACTTAATCAGCTTGTTGACTTGTTTTTCTTGTTGATGCATGACTTGTCTTGATGTTCTGACATTTTTTTTGTCCTTGAAAACAAACCATAAAGGGCTGACCTAGTGTGGCCTCAAGGGCTCATCGATTGATGGCCTTGCCTATGTTATACATGCATAGACCTTGTAGTTCAATACGACCAATGACCCTTTCTTATAAACAATGGATTGAGTCATGATTTTATACAAACAAACCTAAAAGGACTGACCTAATGACTTGGGGGCACATCGGTAGATGGCCTTGCCTACGTCTAGTTGCAAAGGCAATGTAGTTTGACAAATAACAAAGACTAACAAGTGCGACTAACTCTGACTTTGTTTTTGGATCTTTTACATGTTATGCTTTTTTTTTCTTTTTGAAGTTTTTTCATGTTTTTTGGATCTTTTCAAGACATTTTGTGATGTTTTTTTCTAGATTTTTTTAGGACATTTTGTGATGTTTTTGGATTTTCTCAATGGTTTTACACCCTCAGAAAAACCATTGTTAGAACCAAATGATGTAAGTTAATTGCCTGCCCCTAGTAGGGTATAAAACCAATTTATTATGAATAGTAAGGAAGGGGGATGCAAAGTGTGCTTGATGTCAATTTTCCAAGTTATGGAAAGGACAACCATTTATTATGAGTGGTATGTATAGGCGATGGATGGGGAAGATAGGTGATATGTACAAGGAAGTCAGATTGGAATGATGGTAGACAAAGGAGCAAAGTCAATTACACATGGCACCTGTTTGCCACATTTTCACCATAGTACTTATCAAAAGTTCCACCAAAGTGGTTTTCACTATTTGAAAAACTTATTTCTCTTTACTATTTTCTTTATTTTTCAATTTTTTTGATGTTACCAAGATGCCTATTTCCCAAGTTCTCACCTAGGTAATGTTTTTTTTATAATTTTTTTGTATGTTTGATGATTAATACAAGGCTTTCAGATGCTATGCATATAACTTCTTTAGATGAAGGTTGTTGATTGTTGTTGATAATGGTTCCCTTATAGGAATAGAAATTTGGTATGCTCCTTATCCATTTAAGACTTTTGTGACAATGTAGGGCCATAACTAGTTTGGTTCAAAAATTCCTAGTTTATCTCTTTCTGCTTGATTATTTAGATTTTCCATTAAGACCAAGTCACTATTTTCAAAATTTCTATTCAAGAATTTCCTAATGTAGCTGTGACAAAGATGAATTTGATATTCCTAGAGATGATCTAGTGTCATTTGTCTTGATTCTTCTAGGAACTCTAGCTCATGTAGTCTTGACACATGATATTCTTCATCATCAATATGCCCTTTCAAAGATACTCTTAGGGAAGGAATTTTTACCTCAATAGGCAAGATGGCCTCTGAACTGAATACCAAGGAATATAGAGTGGTGCCGATGGGAGTAAAAATGCTTGTGTGGTAAGCCCATAAGCTAGGGTTAAGTTGTAAATTCCAATCATGGCCAACATCATTGATAGTCTTTTTAAGGATTCTAATGATTGTTTTGTTGGATAATTTAGCTTGGCCATTACCTTTTGGGTAATATGAAGTAGAAAAGTGGTGTTGGATATGGAATTCTTCACAAAGGTGACAAACTTCTTGGTTCTTAAATGGATGGCCATTATTTGTGATTATAGACTGAGGGACACCATACCAAAAAATATATAGTTTAGGATAAACTTAGAAATATGTGTGCCAATAATGTAGGTCATAAGAATGGCTTCAATCCATTTGGTAAAGTATTTAGTTGTTGTAATAATTAATTTATGGCCATTGGATGATGTAGGGTGTATCTTACCTATGAGATCAAGTCCCCATTGGAAAAAGGGACATGGTGATATTATTGGACAGAGCTCTTGTGTTGGTGCATGTATCAAGTCTCCGTGTATCTAACATTGACAAAATTTCTTGACAAAGATATATGAGTCTTTTTCCATTGTAAGCCAATAATAACCCAATCTCATAATCTTCTATGCTAAGGTACGACCACTAGAATGGGTTCCACATATACCCTCATGTACCTCATGCAAGGTTGCTTGTTCTTCTTTAGTATCAATACATCTCAATAGGGTACTATCTAGGGAACATCTATAAAGGGTATCTTCAATGATGGTATACTTTGATGACTTATGGATAAATGTCCTACATTGGTTGTTCAAGAGGTTAGGGGGTAGGATTGTGGAATGAAGGTAGTCATATATGTATTTATACCATGTGGAATTGGGACCAACAATTTCACACACGATCTCTGAATTTGGGATGTCATAGGCAGGGACCAAAAGTTGTTCTACCAAAAAATTGAATTTGTGAACATTGCTAGGTATGTCCAAAAGAGAATAAATAGTTTCCATGGAATATTTTTCCCTATTCTAAATGCAAGGTATTTGATGAAAGAAAATCAATTGTCAAAATATTGTTTGAAACTATCTGCCATCTGCTTGTATGGGGTGATCTTTTCATCTTTTGTTTCATAGTCATCATTATCTTGTCAGATTACTAGCTAACAATCACCATAAAATTGTAGGTTATTAATCTTCCATTTGATTTCCATGTGTAATCCTATGACAAGAGCCTCATATTGGTTCAACGAAAAGCAATTCTAAATGACTTAGGAATTGTTTCACCCTGTGGTGTGATAAAAAATATGCTAGCCCCTGAGCCATGATTTGTGTGGGACCCATCAAAGTATAACTTCCATGGAATTCCCACATCAAGAGTGAAGATGAACTCATTAGGAAAATATGCAACTAAAGGATGATCTGCTTTTATCAGTGCGTCGACCAACTAGTCAACAATGACTTGTTCTTTTATAGATTTTATTTCTACACATTGTATATCATATTCACTGAGTACCATTATCCATTTGGCCAGTCATTTTGTTAATGTTTCTTTGCTAAGAAGATATTTCAAAGGATCTATCTTTGTGACCAACATTGTTTGGTGTTTTAACATGCAGTGCCTAAGTTTTTGAGTAGCAAAAACTATTGCAAGACAAGCAGGTTCAATGGTAATATAAATTACCTCATAACCTACCAAAGTGCTGATGATATAATACACTTCCCTTTCATGACCTTCATTGTCATTCTATGCAAGCAATGCTCCTAGTACTGAGGTGGTTGCTGAAATGTAGAGAATCAATGGTTGTCCCTCAATAGGTGGCATTAACATTGGTGGTGTGAGTAGGTAATCCTTGATCAATTGAAAAGATTCTTGGCATTTATCCATACAAATGGTACTCCTTTTCTGGGTAGATATTGGAAGGGATGTGTTTTATCAGCTAACTACACTACGAATCGTCTAATAGACTACAATCTCCCTTGTAGTGTCCTTAGTTGAATGATATTGGCTGGTAAAGGAATTTCCATTATAGCTTTCACTTTTGCTAGGTCCACTGCAATGCCTCATCTAGAGATGATGTATCCTAGAAGTTTTCTTGATTTCATTCCAAATACACATTTCTTTGGATTTCGCCTCACTTTGTATTCTTCTAGTCTTTGAAAAATCTTATCTAGGACTTGTAAATGATAAACCCTTGTCAATGATTTTTCTATCAAATCATCCACATAGTCTTCCATTAAAGTGTGTATGAGGCCATGAAAAATAGTTGTCATGGCGCATTTATAGGTTGCTATGAGATTATTAAGTCCAAAGGGAATGACGTTCCAACAATAAGTTCCCAGTGGACAAGTGAAAGTTGTCTTAGGTTAGTCTTTAGTTATAATTTTGATCTGATTATATCCTGAAAATCCATCCACAAGGGGTAACATTCCATATCCTACAATTAAATCCACAGTCATGTCAATATTCGGTAGAGGAAAATTATCTTTAGGAAATTCTTTGTTTATATCTTTGAAGTTTGTATAGATGTAGATGTCGCCTATTGGTTTTTTCACTAGTACAAGATTGTAAATCTGATCTGTATAGGAAATTGACCTGATAAAGTTGACATCCAATAGTCTCTTTAGTTTAACCTTGACTAATAAAGCAATTTGTGGGTGCATTTTTCTCAATTTCTGCTTCATAGGTTTGACACTTGGTTCTAATGTAAAATGATGTAATATTGATTTAGGATCTAGTCTAGGCATGTCATCATATGACCATGCAAAGTTGATTTGTATTTGTGTGAAGGGTATGTGCAAGATCATGATGGGCCAAAAAGTGGCGATATGTAAGTGATAGTATGGCTCATGTGGTTGATGACTTTTTTTTACCCAAAATTGATGAAACGAAAAGGGTTTTTAAAGGATATTCTTAGCTTTCCACCAATATAAATTATGCTTTACTTTGAATTTAATAAATAATTATTATTTATTTTCTATTTGAATTACTACTTAAGTCCTAATTGATATGCTAATTGAAAAACATCTATAGCTTTCAAATGGTATCAAATTTTTTGAATCTAAAACATGTGTCACATTCTATGCTTCACATAATATAGGATTAAAAAGAAAAATGTATTTCATGAAGTTTTGACCAAGTTAAGGTGGTCAGACATACGAGCTTTTATATTTTTTAAAAGTTTTAATAAAAAATTCATAATTAATTATTTACTTGGAAAAAAATTACAAAAAAATATGCATCACATCGAGACACGAGTCCTCTACTTTATCTAAAACCTTATAAAAAAATATTATCATTTTATTGAGGTTAGGGTGGTTACAAAGACACCCACTTCTTATTTTTTCATTGAAATTTATGTACTACTACATTGAAATTTCAAATTTTCACCAAATAGACTTTTTTTTGAAAAACATAAACCTAGTACTTTAGAAACTCCATTCAATTTTCTATAGATTCTATTCTTGCATATTTTTGAAATAATATAGATAACTTATTCAAATTTTTACGTCAAGTTGCCTAACTCTGATTTTTCTAAAATTTTCACCACTTAAGGGCTTGTTTTTTTCCATGATGATCCTACACATACCCTGAAGAAGTTACAAAATTTAGGCTGCTCTGTTTCTATCAAAGATGTTGCACAATAGATTAATTGCAGATTCTCTTTAATGCCTATGTTGATCTCCATAGATTCTTCTACTAACATTGGTGAGTTTTCCTAAGCAATGGGAAGAATGTTCAAACCTCCATCTGTGGGTGCCTCAAAGAGGTTTTCACTCTTACATGCATCCTTAGTTTTTGATTTTTCATCATCCAAATGTGCCTTTCAATTTTCACCTATGCACTAATTATTTTTATTATTTTCATTTTTTTCTTACTTTTGCGACTGGAGGGTTGAATGGACTCCCCAAAATAATCCATTTTATCCAAGTCTATAGTAAATACAACCTTATGGTCACCACTAGGTATTCCTTCTCAAAGTCCTAGGAACTAAGCTATTGCTTCATCATTCTCAAAGATATCTAAGATGTGGGTGTCTTGTTGATCCCAATTGATAAGTTGGGGATATACTAAATGCATGTCATGATTAGATGTATCAAATTTCAAAGGAGTCAAGGTAAAGGATGATTTATTGACATAATCACAAAGGTTTCTTACCAAATCCTCTTTACTCTTTTGCTTGGGCCTAGATGGATTCTGAGGTGGGCCTATTGCCAAGGTTTGGTTATGCGAAGTGGATTTTTCAACTTCCCAAGAGGTAGGATTAAGAGATTCCCAATAGTAATGTTTAAACCATTCCTTTTTTGTCAAAGTCCTTTGTGGACAAGAATTCAATGGATTTTGTGAGGATTTAATCATTCAGCCAAGTTTTGTAAATAGTTTATCAAGGTCCATGACAAAGGTGGAGGATAGGGAATCCCACTCATATTCATTAGAGTTGGGGGAATCATAATAGGGTTGGCCAGATGGCTCATTGGTTATCTCAATAATTTCATTAGTAATGGTGAGGTGATGTGGTACTAGAAACACCAATTTGGAGTGGTTGAAACCTAATCCCTAGGCCTTTCAGCCACTTAGAAACAATGATAGGTTCATTCCTCCCATTATGATGTAATCCTAACCTATTATGTCTATTATATCCTTTTCTTTGCATTATCGTGAAATATTTTCCATATTGATCTGTGGGTATTTGAGCAGGTAGAGGAGGTTTTTTATTATCTTCTTTGTATAACCAAGAGGTCAAATCTTCTTCATTTATGGCTTCCTTACTTAGTTCCCCCCATTTTGTGAAAGTCATTGTGGGAGGGATGTGTATGGTGACCATTGATTGTGCCATATCTACTATTGGCAAACCATATGATTTAGAAGGAACCAAATGGCTAACAAAATAAGATGCTTTCATGTGATACTCTACACAACACTTATATTGGATCTCAACCTTAGGAGTGGAAGGTAGTGATTGCGAAGTGGATTTTTTGGAAAGAGTGGATGGATAGACATAGTGAGATGAATTGGATGATGAAGCTTCCTGGTTTACAGGCACCTGGCATTGGTGTATCCCTCGTAGGTTAGTGCAATATTGGAAAGGATCTGGGTCACCATCTATCGTAATTTCAGTGCTATTGTAGGGGAATTTAATACATTGATGGTAAGTAGAAGGGACTTCCTTCATAGCATGAATCCATGGTTTTCCTAGCAAAAGGTTATATGGGAAGATGAGATCCAAGACTTGGAAGTTTGTATCCATAACCATAGGACCAATTCTAATGGGGAGTGTTAAAAATCCCTTTGATTTTTGTTCTTCATCATCATATGCCTTAATGACAATGCTTTTGATGGTGTCCACACACACCTCTAAGAAGCCTAATGCCTTAACCAATTTCAAGGTGAAAAGATTCTTGAAACCCTACTCCTTCATCTACCAAGACTAGTCTAACTTTCATTTTATGAACAAGAACTTCTAGATTTAAGGGGTCGTTATGGTTTTTCTTCTTAGTTGCATAATATTGTTTAGAGAAGGTAGCATGATGATTGTTGGTTAGGTAGCCTACCATATCTTGGAAATGATTGACATCAAGGTTTTTGAGGACAATTGTGCTTTGTAAAGCCTTGTCTAGAATAGATTGATGATCAGGGGAGATACGCAATAGTTCCAAGATAGAGATTTGGATTGGGGTCTTCCCCAATTGGTCAAGTAAGTTATAACGAGGCTTGAAGGATTGTGTTTGTTGCTATGATTGTGAGCCTTGGATGGTTATCTTGGTTCAGTGAGTGTTGATAGCACACTCGAGAATTTTCTTTATGGTAATCATATTGACATGCTCATTGGTGGCTCAAACATGATTTATGATTGGGACACTATAATTATTGGTGGCTCGACATTAGCATAGTTGGTTGAATTATTGGTATTATTTCCTGAAATGGGGGATTTTCCTTTCCCATGGTCATGTAATGGATCAAAAAAGACCTTGTGATCAATGTTTGAAGATGTTTGTTTTTGTCCAACAACTTCAATAGTTTTCCTTGACAAAATCTTGTATGATGTTTTTTAATTGTCAGCAATTTTGTAGGCTATGTCCCTTAGTTCTATGGAAATCACAAAAGGCATTGTGATCCCACCAAAAGGGTTTAAATTGTCTTGGATCGTATTGAATTGGCTCTTGAAGCCGTATTAGGTTGTGTTGCAACAATTGTTTGAATATTGATTCGATGGGTTCCTCTAGGGGAGTGAAGTCACGTTTTGGAAACCTCCTTTGTTGTTGTGGTCATTGGGTGTTTTGGATATCTAGTGTTAGGAGTTTGATTGATGGTGTTAAGTGTGTTGGTAGAAGGGCTATGTCCTCTAAGTTTAATGAATTATCCTGATTGTAGGGTTTTAACATCAACAATCCCATCATTGGTAACACTTTTGTTCTGAGACCAAAACTTGTTTCTATCATTAGGGGTGTTTTGCACATTTGGATTTTTTTTTAGAATCTTGAGTTCACCCTTGTCTATGATACCTTTTTCTAGTATGAGGCCCTTTTCCACTAGTTCTGTAAATGAAGTACAATGGTGTACTCTCAAGTCATTTCTAAATTTTGAGTTGAGGTTCTCTTGGAATATAGTGACCTTCTATTTTTCAGGTCTTTTGACAAGGCATCTACTGGCTATACTTCTCCATCTTTGGAAGAAGGTGATAAAGTTTTCTCCTTCCTCTTGTGTAGTGTGACACAAGGTTGCTATGGTGATCTCATTGTTGATGTTAAAGGAGAAATGTTCAATATTTTTTTTGGCCAATTCACCCCATGTTTTATGCCAAATTGGAGACCCAAAAACCATTCCAGTGCAATTCCAATAAGGCTTCTTTGAAATAGTCTCATAAGATAGGCTGGATTGTATGCGACATCTACGCACATTTTGGAAAATTCCCTTATGTGTTTGATTGGATTACACTTTCCATTGTACTTGGGTAAGTTTGGTATAACATACCCATGTGGGAAAAGTGTGATATACAATGATTTTTTTAAGGGAAATGGGCATAAATCCTTTGCTGAAAAGGTTCTTTTGTTAGAAACCACCATGTTATGCTTCTATGTTTGACGGGCTTGCATTTGTGTCTGCAAGACATCAACTTGAGTTAATGATGTATTAGTTGGATTGTTTGGTCTATGTACGTGTTTTGAAATCCAATGTTTTGTGACAGGTTTTGGTTAAGTGTTGGTATGTAAGGTGTATTTTGACTTGGGATGCTAGTGAATGGGTTTTTACTTGGAATTTGTGTGAATGGGTTTTGATTTGGAATTTGTGAGAATGGGTTCTAAATTGGAATTTGTGTGAATGGGTTCTAACTTGGAACTTGTGTGAATGGGTTGTGATTTGACATTGATTGAATAGGAATGGGGATAGTTTTTGAAGGGATGGGTCGGGTTCCATATTAAAAGGAGAGTATATTTCCTATCTATGAGACCCCAATTTGTGGTATAGTACTAGTGACATTGACACTTGGTATAGTTGTGGTCTATGGTATGGTACTAGTGACATTGGAACTTGGTATAGGAGTTGTCATTTTAGATCTTTTGTTCCCAACAAGAGGACTAAAGGGATTAGATGATGATGCTCCTATGGTGAAATTTAGACCTTATGTCATGCTAAATGTACCGAATGGAGATGTGTGTACTATTGGGGAACTCTATGTAGGTACTCCAAATGGTATAGCAGTAGTCACTAGAGGTATAGTGGCATTAGTAGTTGTTGTGTTTGTCCCTTGGGTAGATGCAATTTGCAAGGTATTGATTTCAAATCTAGGAGGTAACTTGGAACCTTCTACTAGAAATTTGGGTAAGTATCATTGAGGACCATTTTCTAGGTAGTCATCTACAAAGGATGCAAACTTAGGGTCTTGTGCAGTAGTATCTATGTCTTTCACTACAATGCATCCTTGTGGGTCTCTAGTGATCAATTTATCTAACCAAGTTTTGTGATGCCTTGATGAGGATGTCCCTTGAAAGGGGTTTGAGAATGGACTGATGAATTTATTTGGGTCAGCCATTTTTTCTCTCTCTTTCCTTTTGGACCTCTTTTCTACCATGTAAGATAAGCTCAATATGCAAGTGATGCAAAAACTAAGTATGTGGATGGTATGCTTCTAGTCTTTGTTTTTGGGACTTTTTGGATATAAGGAATGAATGCTACTATTTTTTGGGTATTTTTTGGCAAATAAGGAATGTCAAAATGATGTTATCCTAGGATGAAAGTATCTAAGTATGCAAAAGTATAAGCAAGATTTTAAGGTAATAAATTTTGGAAGACTCTAAAAGAGGTTACCAACTGTCTAAACTTTAACCCAAGCCTTAATTTAGTTTTGACAAGGAACCTTCATAGAACTAGGAACAAAAGCTAAGGTGAGCTCCCAAACTAGATGGATGAGTTGGAAGGACTCATGTGTATGAAAAATGTATGATGACAAATGACTAGGTTTAATGACAATGTTCGTTGAAGCAAGGGTTTATCCAAAGCATGGAAAGTTGACCTATTCTAAGATCTATAAATGATGGTTTCCCTAAAAGTTTGATCTATTTGAAGGTAAAGACTCCTAAGATGAAAGCAAGATTTACAACTAGGATTCCTATTGCTATGACTAAATGATACCTAAAGGATGCAATCATGCAAAGTATGAGAAAACTTTATGGTTTGTGTCTAAGGATCACTATGAATAGATAGATTAGAGACTGGTGTGACTATTTAGTTTTGGACTGTAACAGTGAATTATGGTTTTCTGGTAATCCAAAAATTATGATTTAGGATGGCAGATGCATCACAAAAATTAGTAGATGCGGCTCACTAGAACATATGTGGTTTTCTAGTAAATTATGTCTCAGGTTTGTATCAAGAATATGTGTTTCAATATATCAGATGGAACTCAAGATTTTTCAAATTCAATTTTTTAGTCTCAGAGACTATTCACTGGTAAAATATGGCCCAGGTCTGTGATAGATAGATGCAACTCAAGATATCAGATATATCATAGGATTTGTGAGATGCGGGTTTTTAGACTCAGACTGTGTATTGGTAAACAAGGTTCAAGCTTGTGATAGGGAATACATTGTGTTCTAGACTACAGATGTGACTCACAATATCAACTGCATCACAAAGGGTTTCAAATGTGGTTTTTCAATATCAGAGGTGTTAGTAGACTCGATAGATGCAACTCAAGATATTAGATGTGACTCACTGTAACAACTGTAGCTAAATAGTAAACAAATGTGACTCACTGAGACAAATGAGGCTTATTGGTAAACATATGTGACTTGTTTTTTGGTAAATGACAGATTGGACTTGTTTTTGATAGATACATTTTTTTGGTTAATAGTTGCGGTTCAGTTTGACAATTGCGATTTTTTGGTTAACAGTTGTAGTTTTCTGGTAAATTCCAAATTTGATTGACTTTGTTTGTGATCAAATTTTTGAAAATAAATATAATTATAAAATAATGTGTTTCAAGTTTGATGAACATGAACATGTATAATTCTAGAAGACAAGTACAATCCCAAGGCTGGCAATGACAATATCTATTGAGTTCTCACTTGGGTTTCCCCAGCTGAGCTTATTTAGAGAGGATGATTAGAAGCTTGACCCAACTAGCTCCACTCCATGACACTCACTTCTATGGGGTAGCCAAGCTTTAGTTCCCATGAATCTCCCATGGAAAACTTTTTATCTCTACTAAGAACCGCATGAAAGTGAGACGACTTCAGAGGTCTGACATCTTGCACTAGCAAATAGAAGGTTTTTAGTTAACTAGAAACAATTGGCTAGTAGTAAGGGAACCCATTTAGGTGGTTATGTGTGAGGAAAGATAAACTTATATGTATAAAAAATCTACATGTGTAATCCTAAGTTTTCCTTTAGGATTCACATTTGTATACCAGTCGAGAGTAGCTTTGTTAAAAAGCTTTGTTGCCAATTTGAGTCGCCTTGGGGTGAGTACTTTTTCCCACCAAGGAAAGCCCAATTTCTAGAGTCAATAACTATTTCTCATGAATCCAAGATCACACAAGTGTGCAAGAGGAGAGAATACTTTAATTATTGAATCAAGTTTTAAACTAACAGATTGTACAAACAAACCAAACACAAAAGAAAATGATTAATTTTAAGCCCAAATGAAAAGTTTATAATCTAATCAAACAATTTGTTTTGATATTAGTCTTTGAAAAGCATTCCGCAAAACAATTCATCAATATTTTCAAATCCTTGTTTTTGTCAAATTGTTTTGCAAACACTATTTGTATAATTGTCTTCTACAAAACGTCCTGCAACTCCTCAAGAACACACGTTGCGAATTTGAAATTAGTCATAATGAAAAATACAATTAAAAATTAAAATTTAGAATTTGGACCTCAATTTTATTTTTTATAGTAGTCAAATGTGTCATGGGATTTACTAGTCAAATACATCATGGAAGGCTACAAATGCGTTGTGGGTGTTCAGATGCGTAATTTTATTCGTCATGTGTAGCTCACAAGGTCAATTGCATCATTTTTTGCATCAAATGTGTCAAACTGTATGATACTTGCAAAAAGGAATAAAATTTCTAGGGATTTTTGCGAAGAGCATGTCTTCAGGTAAGGTTCACTAATGTAACACAAGGAAACAAGAAAGATCAAAGCAACACAATGCAATAAACTCAAATGTAAACTACGCTAACAACAAAGAACAATGGAAAAGCTAAAAACATAAATAATAGAACAATCTCACTGAATATCTACGTAATTCCATGCATAACCTTGATTGTCCTCCATTTTTCTGTTGTATGATAATTTCTCTCAGATTTATAAGTGTGCAAGTATAGCCTATGATAGTACGGTTCAACAAAACATCAAAGATTCAAATAATAGATTGCTTCCAAAAGTCATAATATTTCAGTAGGAGTAACAATGATGAAGGTCAAACCAATTTATACAAAACATGGTTTTAAGATGACAGGCTCAATTTGAAAGATAGATAGACAATTAATATTGAAAGATTCTACATGAATTGAGATTAGTGTTAGTAATAATGCAAGTGATAAAACATAAAAGGTGGGAATTAAGATTAAATAATAATTTAATCTTTAGTTTCAAAAGTATTTGAAACTCAAAAGAATAATGATCACATGTAAAGGATAAAGATTGAATAGAAGAAACAATTTGTTCAAACACATGAATGAATGAATTAATTAAAAAATGCTATTTAATTAATATAATTTTGCACACAGAAGAATTAAAACTAGATAACTAACTAATTAAGATAGAGAGTCTATTTTTCAGAGACAAACAAACATTAAATCAGGAGATAACTGAGTGATTTAATTAAATCTTGACTTAAGTGGTAATTTATAATTATATAACTAAGTGATTAAACAATCATAGAAGAATATTCCAAGAATAAACCTTTTTATGAATTAAATGATTATTTAATTCAATATTCAAAATTTGAGGATTAAATTAAATAAATTAAGATTCATTTAATTGACTAGAGAAGAAGTTAAAGAATAATTAAATAATTGAAGTAATTATTTAATTATAGTCGAACGTGTGAAAAGAATAAATTAAATAATAATTTACTTAATTTCAGAAAGAGGATAAACTTTATTAGCAACTTAATTAAATAAATAATATTTATTTAATTAATCAGGATTGAATAAAGGTAAAATTGAATTAATTAAATAATTAAAGTTATTTAATTAATAGATGTGAAAGGACTTCAAAAAATAATTAAATAATTAACATTATTTAATTATGAGAATGAAGGTTTGAATTATGAAGAAATTGAAGTCACAGGCCTAGACCGATTTTTAGTGTCTACTATTTTCGCTCTCTTTTTGTCACTCTTCTTGTTCCATGAGTATTTTGGGAATCATGAAAGTTTTTTTCTCTTTAAAAACATTGTAGCATGAGTTCCATACTAACCCCAAATCCATGGATCACTAATGTGTTTGGAGTTTCATTTTGGGGGAAACCCCTTTTCTCTTTTTATGATGTAGCTTCATTTGGAAACATATGACTTGGCATAGGGATTTCCAAATAAGCCCTCATTTCCTCTTTATTGTTAGTAATTATCATTTACTACTTTAAAGTAATTGCTCATAGCATGGAATTTATCAATTTCTTTAAAGTGGGGGCATACATTGGCATTATTCTTTGGCATTTCATGTTTCATTATGTAGTCTTCTTACTTCATGGTTGACATTTGGTGCGATGCACGCTTCAAGAGCGTGATCTCTCTTAGCATATTATATTCCTCTTAGTGGCTTTATGTGATACACTAATCCCCTAAGTTGTGAATCTTTTATTCTTTCATTGGTCCACTCTTGGAGACATTAGGAACAGTGTTCCCTATGTTAAGACCTTGCATGAACTAAAAAAAACTCCTTTGAATGTTCCTTACACTACTTTACATTTATAACATCTATTATATGGCCAACTTGTATAACACACTTTGCTTTCCTATGGTGCCATCTTGTTTGTTCATGAGTTTCAAGCATATAAAGCTTTGTTTGCCTCATGAAGCTCAAAGTTCATTTTTATGTGGTACCTTACCAAAGTTATCAGAAGGTATAGCTTTGGTTTGGTTGGACAAGAAGTCGAACTTAGGAGTGACTTTCCCATAGCCACTTGCTTGTTTAAGGAAACTTGCAACAATTGTATGAGAATTTCCACATAACTCAAAAGAGATAACAATCAAAATAAGTGCTTAGATTTCAAATGCAAGAGAATAGAAAACATACCCATTAAAGATGACATAAGATATACCCTAGTAAAACCCTTAAGAGGGAAAAACCTAGCCTCCAAAAGCATCAATACTCCATCATATTAATCAAGCTTGAAGTAAATACAAGAGTTACAATGAACACCTCTAAAGCATCAAGTCCTCCAAAGCATTCCCATGTGTCCAAGAATGAATACACACATCCCATGCCATGCTTCACAAATGTACTCTCAAGAAGACTCAATAATGACAACCAAATCACTCAGCCAACCTAAACCACTACACATGTGTTTTCTTTTATAGACACAAGCTCACACATAATACAACTAGTGGTTTAGGTTAAACCATGTACCACAAACCCATGTGAATACAAAACAACTAACCCCTTATTTAATATTGGGTACTAAGACATCACATTATTTAATATTTCCCCAATACTAAACTATTATCACATGTCTCCACGCAATAAATAATAATACAATGTTAGAATAAAACATCAAGGGGACCCCAAATAATTACCTAGTGTGACTCACAACACCACCAAGTTGTATCATATCTAAATAATTATTTAATTACAATAGTATAATAAATCGATTTATGCAATGGTGTACGACACCATATTCCAACATTCTCCCAGTTGTTGGATACATGGCATAAGGGATCAATACATGAAATATATCATGTCATAGCCATCCATGAAACCACATGAATCTATAACATGCTCTCATGCTCCATCAAGATACCTAAAAGAAGAAAAAAAGTGACTACCATCTCAAGAAAGAACTTCTTTAATCTTCCAACATGCCCCCTATGGAAGAAAAATAACATGCCAAGGTGAATATGCACCAATCAATTAGCACAAGCATCAAATCCAAGTGATAAAAAAGGCTCTAACCAAGCTTTTGTCAATTGAAAAATCCACACAATAAGAAATAGCATCCACAAGACATGCTAACACATCCAACCATCCATACCTTGAAGGTATCAATACATCAGTAAAATCATGCCAAGAACATATGCAACATGTAAATTGCAATCACAAGCTCCATGTATCAAATATCTCAATGAAGAACATACATATCCAAGATCTCCCAATTCGTAGGTAATGTCAAAGCATATCAAGTATACCAATCAAAACTATACATCAAGGTGTGATCAGTAAATGAATGCATGGAGTATGAAGAATAATAACAATGATCCACACATGCAATGCATAAAACTGCATAATCTCTCACACCATGTTTCCACCATCCTCCTCAAATCATGAACATCCAAGGAGAAACAACATCCAAAACAATCAATCTCATAGATCAAGTAGAATAAATGAATAAATGTAACAATTAGAACATGGATCTAATCCTCTCTAATCAAAAAGATCAAACTCATAGGAAACATCCTCGTAACTAGAAATCATCCCATAAACCATCTCCTAACAATCCTCATGAAATAATGATATCATAAACTCAAATTCCCAAGGAGATAACCATGCCATAACATCCCTCAAAATAAATCCTCCAGAACTAAATAACCATAGCTCAAGATCCAAATCTATGAAAGGTAAACAATATAAACTCATGCTAAACCATCCTCAAATGAGTATCCATAATCATCAACTATGAATCAATTCAATCCCATGAGAAATTAAATCATGAAACATAACACATCTAAAAGATATAATGGGAAAATACCTCTCAAATCATACGCTTTTGAGTAGACCAAGAGTGGGGAATGATAATGCTCCTCTAGGATAACCAAGTCATCATGATTCAATCAAAGAACAATCTCCTCTATCAGTCTATAATGAACTCGTGTCCATATCCAAGTGAAAGTCCCTTCATTTTCTTGCTCAAACCTCCAAATAGTAACCACCTCAAGAAAATGTCTCTAATCACAAGAAAACTCCAACCATCACCTAAGTCTCCAAGTATCCATGAGTACCTGTAACCAATCAATCCATACCAAACTCCAAATGCAACATACCACCATCATGAATTAATCAAGAAAATGATCAATGTACCCAATACAAAGAGAAGTACCATGATAAATTTCAAAGCTCCAATCATAAATTAGGAACATAAACATGACATCCATGATCTAACCATCTCCTGCTAGGAGATCACATACACCATAACATATATATAAACATCTTGGTCTCAAGAGAACAAGTACCATGCCAAACTATTAACCGATATTAAGAGTAAACCATGACATAATATCCATACACTATAAACCTATCCCTAATCATATGAAGATAAACATACCCAATTTTGCATCCACGTCATTGCCAACAACACCCACTGAACTGTGATACGAGTTACACATGGAATCATGAAAATAATCCTCTCCATGAAGATCATCTAGGTTTGCACACACTCAACTGTAATATCAGTAACATATAAGTGAATCCAGGATCTACAAGACAAGAAGAAACATACAACTACCAACAAACCATCATAAACATATCCATCACTGCCAAACCATCATTGTCAAAAGCTCCCACTAGAAGTGTATAGCCAATGAATGTAATAAGATATCATGAAATCATGATAAAAATATCCTAATGAAGATCAACCAAAGAGTGTCCTCACACAATCAAAGAACTCAAATGCAACATGAGCTCCTCAAAAAGAAATAAAAGGAAAACATGATGCTCATGCCAAGAAGATACACCGCCACAACTTGAATTGGGATCTAATACAACACCACCAACAATGCACTTGCATAAACCATAATGACATGCCAAAGTATCTACGGTGCAAGAAACATCCATGACACCATGATCACCACCAAATGTACCAACAACTCAACCCAACCATGTCCACATATTTACATATCATAGTCAACTACATAGGTCTCATACCATTACTATACCTAGTAATACCATCTCACCTCAACATGACATCAAAACCAACAAACCAAGTGACTATACCAAGCCACCAAAACTAACAATGCATCAACACTTAAATATCTATGGGCATAGACAACCCATGTCCAAGTCATAGGTGCATCAAGTAAGTATAGACTGCCTACAATGCTACCCAACTTATAGATATAGCAATGATAACCATGTCAAAAAAAATAGAGTAACCTAAGATGTAGAACTAAGCATTTAATGAATTCAACGTCAAAATTCCTAGATCAGAAAATCTATAAGCTCATAGTATCACCATAGTCAAAGAAACCCATAAATAGCTTAGGATAGAATATTAGCAAATAAATCATGTCAAAACAACTCTAAATTTTATCCACCGTGTAGTGCTCTGAACAAGCTTTTAGTTGACTATTCAAAGTCTAAAATACGACTTTGTATGCACTAGATATCACCTCTCAAAGCTCAAATAGAACACCTAACTCCCACCATAAAAAACACTATCAAAATTGCAAAATGTGGAAAAATATTTGGCACCACAGTGTAGAGTTATGAGTCACCTTTCCAATGAGTCCTAGAAAAGAAAAAAAGGACAATTTGGGAAAAAGTTATGCCCCTCAAAAGTAAAACAACAGTTTGAACCTGAGGCAAAAAAAATTTAGCCAGCCTTGGTGGTCGGGTAGTGGCACCACCTAGGTGGCGACACTCCCCTAGTGGCGTAGTCGAAACCTTTATGTAATCCACTTAAATTTTTCATATTTCAAAAAGGTATGGGTTGGCATAAAAATATAATTGACATATTTTATATAAAGTGAAGAATTTTTTAAAATTTAATTAAAATTGCGGTTATTTATTTTACACCCCACATGGGGTAGCAAGGCCCACCACTACTACTATGGTTTTACTATCAGTGACAGTCTATTGACCCGTAGTACAATTTTCGGCTATTCTAGTCGTGGTAGGGGTGAGGGTATGGGGTTGGGCCGACCCACCCCCAATTTAATTATATATATATATATATATATTTTTTTTTATTAGACTTTTTCGCACTTCCCCCCCACAAAAAATGGGTTTATAATTTATATTTTTAAATTTTTTGGGGGTTTTTTCTGTAATATTTGATTTTTAGCTTTATTTATTTTATTGTGTAGGTAACAATAGGATTTTATTTTTATGAAATAATAATTTTTTTAATTTTTTAATTTTATAAGTACAAATTTGACATCATACAAACTAGCAAAGGGGGATTTTACTAAAAAGAATTGCATTTTTTTAAACTTCTTCAAAATAGGTCAAATTATATATCAAAATTTGTCTCTTAGCCAACCTGAATCTAACCATGAGGTCCATTTTTATCCAATAGGTAATTTGTATAATTTACTCCACAAAACCTCCATTTGAATGCAAACCAAGAAACCCATTTTTTCCCTAATTTTTCACACCCCAAATCTACAAACAACCCATCATAACAACAAACCCAAAAGCCTTCGATTTGTAATAAAAAAACCTACAAAACCCTCATATCTTTCCATTTCTTTCATCCTCTTGTGCATTGCATAGATTCAAACTTAATCAACATTTTCTCAACCTAGGATTATAACCAAAAATCTCTAACCGTGAAAGCTCTGATACCACTTGTAAGGAAACTTGTAGCCATTGTATGACAATTTCCACATAACCCTTGAAAGAGATAAAAATGAAAATAAGTGCTTAGAATCCACATGCAAGAGAATAGACAACATACCCATCAAAGATGACACAATATATACCATAGGAAAACCATCAAGAGGGAGAAAACTAACCTCCCAAAAGTATCCATACTCCATCATATTAATCAGCCATGAAGTAAATACAAGAGTTACAGTGAACACCTTTGAAGCATCAAGTCCTCCAATTCATTCTCATGTGTTCAAGTGTGAATCCAAACATCCCATGCCACACTTCACAAATGCACTCTCAAGAAGAATTAATAGTGACAACCAAACCACGTAGCCAACATAAACCACTACACATGGTTTTCTTTTATAGAAACAAGCTCACACATAATACAACTAGTGGTTTAGGTTAAACCATGTACCACAAAACCATGTGAATATAAAACCACTAACCCTTTATTTAATATTGGATACTAAGACATCACATTATTTAATATTTCCCCATATTAAATTAATATCACATCTTTCCCACATACTAAATAATAATAGGATGTTACAATACAACATCAAGTGGACCCAAAATAATTACCTAGTGTGATTAACAACACCATCAAAGTGTATCACAACTAAATAATTATTTAATTACAATAATATAATAAATAAATTTACACAATGGTTTACAACACCATATCCCAACATCTTATCTATGTGAGCACATATTGGCCACATGTGTATGTGTCTCACCTTTCTGGATACTCACCCAGAAGATAACCTACAGTTTTATTACCTCAGAGTGAGCGTCCATTTTTTGACAAACAACTTAGATCTGATCCACAATGTGCAGGACAAATAGTCAAAGCTAGATCCACCCCCTTTTGTGTGTGTTTCCTTTTCTCTTTATCTTTGGCAATGTATGCTTGTGCCTTATTTTTTCTCCTTATTTCATTTTGATGTATGTTACTTTGTGCCTATGGTTTTTTGTCATAGGATCTTGATCCTATAAAATATATCAATCCTCTTGATCATTGTTGTCTTGTCTCACTAGAATTGGTATATTTGAACCCCTCTTGATGCAAGTTTTTCTACTTTAGTGTGAGATTGAAGCAAGTTCCCCCTCTCACTAAAGTGGGGGCTAAATGTAGTAAGATAAAATGTATCCCTCTACATTTTTTCACTTGTTTGGGTCCTTATTAAATTGAACTTAATGTTGCCTTGATTTAGTGTTGTGAATTGCAAAATTTTAGGGATTGGCACTCTCTTACACTTCTAGGGTTTTGCACCTAAAAGGAGAAAGGTATCCCACAAAAACTCAGGGGTTCACTAAATACTAATACTAATATGATTAAAATATGTCTAAATGCAAAGAGTTGATAAAATTAATTGAATACTAATGTAAAACTAGTGAAATGCAAATTGTTTGGAAACACATTGTGCTATGCAGAAAGATATTCAATGCAATATAAAATAAGATAAAGAAGACAAATAGAAAGAGTGCACCTAAAATTTTACAGAGGCTAGAATTAAGACTGCAGATGTCTCTGAAATTCTAGAGATTCTGATTTTCTGGCCAATTGGGACACTCACACCAAGCTGGGTGACTTAGTCCTAGATCTAGGAAACTAGTTTGGAGGCCATTTCAACCAAATGGGTATCCAAATCTACACAAAATTCTAAAAAACATGTGTAGTGGGAATAATTTTCCACTATTTACAAATTAGTCTACTTTGGCTTTTCTAAAAATTGCAAAGTGGAAACAGATGCCCTCAGTCTACACTTTGTTTTCCTACTAAAGTTCAGATTGGATTCTATGAAAACACCTGCAAAATATAATATAAGTTGGTTTCTAATGAGGTTTTTCCTTGGCCAAACCCCTAGTTGGTATTTAAACATTGAAAAGATAATTAAATTTTCATAAAACCCTAGCCCTAAGTGTGTTTAAGACTAGGAAATTTGAAACAAGATGCAAACCTATTCTATCATGCAGGAATAAGATGCACAAATGGATTTAAAACAATACAAGAATCATTCCAAGAGACACTAAATAAAATTAGAAATGAATCTTAATGACATGTAAACCTTCCTTAATATGAAGATAAAGATAAAATGGAGGATGGAATCACTTTGAAAACAAGTCCTCAGGCTTGATTTGATGGCTAGTTACATCTCCTCAACCTAGATTTCTATAGGAGTCTCCATAGGCATCCATACTAAAAACTTTGCAATGTGAGATCTTGGATAAAAAGTGAGCTTGAAGACCTAAAAAAACCCTAGCTTGTTTCCTTAAAGCTTCAACTTTGTTGTGGATAGACTTGTGAATCTTCTTGTGAAAGATATTCAACACTTGACTCTTGAATTTGTTTGTTGCAAATGACTAAATGTCATGAAAAATGACCTAAAAACTAATATTTATAGGCATTCAGACCTAATTATTCATTATTTTGACCTCACATGCCAACATCCATAAGAAATTTGAATTAATTTGGGTTGTTTTCTTGCTCAAAATTGTTAAATACCCCAAAGGGGACTAAGTCACCACTCTGGGCGACTTAATCCCACCAGGGGTTTTTGAGGTGATTTTTCTAGAATTTGAATAATTTGAATGTCATTCATCAGTATTTGTATTATTTATGCATGGGATAAGCATTAAGGTCCAAAATAATGAGTCTTAGGGGCCTATAAATAGTAAGTTTAAGGAATTATTAATGTAAGAGTTCCAAAATATGTCCTAATTAATTGTGAAATTGCCTCTTTATTTGAGAGTATACAATTTTTTAGGCTCCATTTAGCCCCCACTTTAGCGCCCATATGAATCTATGTGCAAATGAAAGCTAAAGTACTCTAAATTTTACACTTTGCTTCATAAAAGCATACTCATTCAAAAGATGGGTAAATGAAGCCCCCAATTTAGTTATCTACAAAACCACAACATTAGGAATGACATTCTACAACATGAATTTTTTAGTTGTCCAAAAATACTTTTATGCAACTTCTAGAAATCAAATTGGAGGGTAGATGTATGCCCCCCTTGATTCTGATTGCTTTACAGAGGTGGAATCAAGGTAGCAAACTAGCCACATTGAATAAGGAAAATCAAGTTGTAGGAAATATCCAAGTACCATGCTGCATAATGATAGACAATTGGTGATGTTGGGTGTGAAATCATGATTCCAATGCAACAAACAAAATAAAAAATGGAGTTCACTAGCACCTATTATGTTGTTTTGAATAAAGAGCGCTTTATTAACTCTAGGAGAGTCAAAAACCATAATTTCATACATAAGAGTGAAAAGAGTTAAAAGAGTTAGAAGTCAAGTAAATTTTCACTTACTTTGTCATTTTACCTTCTTGTACCTTGTAATTAAAAAGAGAATAGTGAAACATGTCGAGCAAATAGGGTTACGAGCCTAAGAGACTAGATGTGCTACAAGACTAGGTGGCATGCGACAAGCATCATCATGAGGTGAGATGATTCTGCTACCTTCGCTTTGTGATTATGAAATTATATAATGAATTTTATGCATTTCTAGGTTAATTTAGGATCTTGGAAAAAAGCTTGCAAAGTTTCCCATTTTTTTTACAAAGTGTCCCATTTGTTCGCAAAGTGTCCCTTTTATTCATAAAGTGTCCCACTTTTTCACTAAGTGTCTCATTTCATCACAAAATGTCCCAAAAGCGTTCTAAAGTGTCTAGGTCCTTTAGGAAAGCACACTAGAAAAACTTTAGTACAATTTAATGATGAATAAAGTAAGAATTAAAGATGTTAGATTATTTATAGAGCATATTTTTGTGTTTTTGATAGGTACCCACCCATTCAAGTCAGTGTCTGGGGGGTAGGCAGCCAAGTTTTCTAAGAAATTTATCCTCTACATTTATAATAGAGGACATAGAGCACTTGTAGGCTATAGGGATTTATTGGGAATACTCCATGCCCCCCATGACGTACCATGATGCTATGTTGATGGCTCTGTGTGAGTGCTATGATGTAGACACCTATACATTCCACCTTCTGACTGGTGAGATGATGATTAGTCTAGAGGATGTGCACCATATTCTTTGAGTTCTGATTCAGGGAGTGGGTACACTTCAAGAGAGACCATACATTTTACGAGTAGAAGGCCAATATGCAGTATTGTCTAGATGGGTGAGTGTAGGATAAGTGGGTGAGAGGATGGATTGATTTAACAATGTTTATATATTCATGAACCCCAGTTGTGAGATGGATCATGATGCACATAGTGGAACTAGTACTCAACCTAGATGGGTGGGCAACACACCTAGAGGGAGGACTAGTACACCTAGTACATAGGATGGAAGAGCATAGCATA
The DNA here is from genome assembly GCA_007258455.2 of Sequoia sempervirens. NCBI lineage: Eukaryota > Viridiplantae > Streptophyta > Pinopsida > Cupressales > Cupressaceae > Sequoia > Sequoia sempervirens. Next base: position 318,694,237 of record VDFB02000008.1, on the reverse strand, counting down.
GTATACACTTTGGGGTGTTGTATCCTAGTGCATTTATATTATCATCCTTGTCAATTTGTGTTTTGGGATGTGGAAAGCATGACACATTGCACACTTCTATAGGTTTGGTACCTTGAGCATATCACGTGTACCAAACCTATCAGCTTCCTATATCCGATAGCAGTGGGGTATGCTTGGGCCTTTGGCTATCCTCTATGATAGTTGTGGTAGTACGGGGATTTACACTTTTGGAGAGTGAGATTTGAAAAATTGGAGGAGGATGAGATCTTATGCAGACCTTCTCAGCAAACACTTCAGTGACCATATCACATGAGGCAGTTGAGGAGACTATAGTTAGACATATTTTTGGTTGGCTGACATGATCATGTAGTACATCCCTTCTACTATGATTGAGTCATTCAGTAGTTTAGGAAAATTAAGATACTACCTAGGGAATGACCCTTTTTCAGGAGGTTGGTGCACACTGCCCGAAGATTAGGTGATATAGTATGGCTCACTTTAGATAATTTCATCAAGAGTGACTCTAAGTACTCAGATCATGATGAGCCTCTAGTATCTAACACGGATGACATTGGTGCCAGAGGTGAGTATGAGGAGTGGTGGACAGTATCACGACCAACTTTTATATATCTAATTGATGAGCCTATAGGAGATGCAGGACCAATTCCAAATGAGGGGGATGATAGAGAGGACATGGTCGAAGAGACCCAGTACAAAGTTGCACACAAATTTATCGATGTCACTGATGAGAAGTATGATGAGGATACAAATCCTAGCTATGATGGCCAGTATAGAGAGGAGGATGAAGATGAGGAGGACTAAGAGGAGGAGCCACTCTTGAGGGAGGATGATGAGGTAGTAGCTAAGGATCAACAAGAGTGGGGAGAACCCTCTCCATTCGTATGACTAGATCATGACCAGTGGGTGAAGAAGGAATTAGTACTCATAGTCATGGAGAGGCTATCACATCTTCCATGCCCCCTACACAAGACACGGTTGATATTTCTTAGCCTACCAGAGATATAGGTGATGATATTATTTGTATGCTTGTTCTTAGTGTTATTTTATGTGTGTGTGTGTGTGTGTGTGATGATGTGTACTAATTGTGTATTGTTTTTACCTTCCAAGACCTATGAGAGGTTGGTGGGATCTCCATCATCAAGCAGCTGCAAAGAAAGTGCTAGCATCTATCAACAAGGAGGAGATGGACGAAGATTATGTGCCCCCACCCATTATGGAGCAGGATCCATAGTCACTCACACCATTTGCGAGATTACGAGAAGCATATGAGAGTTTGAGGAGACAAGTCCACTAAGTTGAGACTATATTAGAGGCATAGTCATCCTAGACCCCAATAGAGGTTGAGAGACTAGAGGCAAAGGTAGTGCAGCTACAAGCAGAGAGGGATCGTATTGTAGGGTAGTAGTGGGAGGCCCTTGGATGGATACTAAGTTTAGAGTTTTCACTTAGATGTGGCAGATCATGATCACAATCACATACGACCGTCTCCCATCATCCTACTACGAGCCCCTTTTTAGTACTAGAGCTTGAGGGATTAGGTAGTCACATACCTTAGTGAGATTGTATACATAAAACTTTTGATATATATATATTGATATTTAATTACTTTTCTTTATGTGTAATATTTTAAATGCCAATGTGATTAATTAAATAACCTTTATAAGATTACTTAATTAATTTCTTCATGATTTAACAAAGCTTATGTGATAGAATTAAAACTTGTTAGAGTGTCTTTTAGATGCAACATGGTGATTAAGTATGTTATGCTAAATTAAATGTACCGATGATTTAGGCTAACATAACACACATAATGAATTTGAATAGTATGAAACCTAAAGTAATTATAAAATAAATTAAATAATTACCTTAGTGCTCAAGACACACATATAACTGGTTGTCGAGAAAGAAGCAATGTGAAAGCATATAGGATATAATCTGATAGCTCTAACAACATTGCTTTACCATTCATACCATTCAAAGGGACTAGACATAATACCTACATAGATGTGCAACATTGATAGGGTCTTTGAGCGGTGTACCGTCTAGCTTTATTAATGTGTAAGTGCCAGATCTGTAATTTGTATTGATTATATAGGGTCCAAACCAAATAGGACTAAATTTTCCCTTTTCAACATAGTTGATAATAGTTTTTCATTAATTTTCATATAAGACTAAATCATCCTTATTAAATATCCGAGGGATGACATGATGATTATTTTTACGTTGTAATTTATTAGTGTAGGCTTGGAGATGCTCGAGAGTGTTAATGTGATGTTGATCAAACATTTCAAGGTGGTGTAATCTTTGTTCCTTATAGGTATCATTATCGACAAGACCTTGAAGAGAAACCCTTAATGTTGGGATTTCTAACTCTAAGGGAATGATTTCCTTAGTACTATTGATGGGTGTTTTAACACTTCTCAACACAAGTAATGCATAAATACATCACCACTCTTGAAAGACAATTTCCTACAAGTGAATAGCAAAAAACTATCCCAAGGTTTTAAATGTTAGGTCATGATAGTGTTGGGAATGTCTTAATTGTTTCATGTGATTTTCTAGTAATCACAAGGTAGCCTTACATATATTATGTTGGAAGAGAATTAGTTCTTTGAATGGAGTTTATGGAATTATGAAAATGTGTTCTATTGCTACAAGTTCAGAACAATAGTCTGAAAATCCACTTTTATCATTAGATATGTCTTTACAATGTGCAATGATGCTTGGACTTGTCTAAATTACTATTTAAAAGAAAATTCAAAAGGTTAGGGGAAGAACAAAGTTCCTAGCCATGAAACTACCAATGAATAGTGATAATGGAGGACTCTAAAGTGGAAAACCTTTCTAAAACTAAGTTCCACTTAACCAAATTAACTCATAGTGTCATGAAACTAGTGCAATCTTCTAAGGTCTGAAAATTCTTAACCATTCATTCACCATAAAGCATGAATAAAAGATAGAATTTAAGTGCAACATTCAATTCATATTTAGACTAGCTTTGTACTACTATTTATCATCAATAAGCAACAAAAATCATGAACAATGAAGGGCATTAATACAACAAAATTATTCAATATCAATGAACAACATCTACCTATGCCATAGAAAAAAGGACCCTTTGCTTAACATGGGATTAATTCATGATAAAATGGGCTTAATGAGGTCTTAATCTAGAGTTGTGACGCATTTTATGCATCTACACCAGGTCTTGGACCCTTATTTATTGAATAGCATGCTTTTAATGATGTCTTGTAAATGTGTTGTAAAGGGTTGTAAGGTACTTTCACACTTTTCTAGACTTAATTAACCTATTTATCCCTAATTCAACATTATAACATGTGTTTAATAATGTTATTACAACAATCTAGAAGGCTTATAAAATAAACTTAATGTTAAACCAATGTTGTAATGTGTCTTGCACATTCACATTGTTTTTTGGGCCTTCCTAGGTTGTTGGACCACATTTTAGTGTTGTAAACTATATTTAATCACACTTTTGCATTGAATTTTGTGTCCCAAGCCCAATTTGACATTTACATCATCAATAATAGGCCCCTCTTAACCCATATTGTGTATTTCAAGGTTCAAATTGATCAAATACTCAATAGGGTTGCATTTTAGACCTTATTTCCTTGTTCCTTGGCATCTAAGCTGTTAGAATAGCCCCTCTGGGACCCATTTACCATGCATGGAGAATCAGTCCCATCTAGGTGGGACCCATTTTCCATGTGTGGCCAATGAGTCCAATTTGGCTCAAATTTAGACCTTTGGATGGGAAAAAAAGTGAAATTTGAGTTTAATTTTTCCTCATGTTGGCCTGTGATGAGGTATTAAAGGGATACTAAGGCACAAATGTGTATAAATAGGTGTTATTCTCCTCATTTTACATCTATCATCCATCCATTCAATTTCATAATCATTCTTCATATTCTATTTCAAGTCAAGCAAGTTAGGGCCCTTTCACATTACAAGTCATCAATTTAGCTTCCCAAGGCATTCAAGGGATGATTCTACATGTTATGTTGCATAATTTCAAGATCAATAATCATGGAAAGGTAATATACTCCATTTTTTCATGCTTCATTCTATTCTTTCTTCATTTTTATTTAATTACCTAAACAAGGTTTGAATAAGGAAAACCCCTATTCCCTAGCCAATATTGGAATGGTGTGATGGTTTATAGCTGGAATTGTTGTTCTTGCCACTGAGGTTCAAACCCCGTTGGGGTGGTATTTTTTAATGGTTGTATTCCATTTCATAGCTCCGGTCAAAAGTGTTTACTCCTTGAATTAAAAAAAAGGCAAACCCCTATGCCCTAACAATCAACATTTATTCTTCTCTTATTATGTGTATGTAGATTTAGACATCTTGGAGGCTTAGGAATCATGGAAGATTTCATTTCAAAGTTATTCATGTCATCTATTCATTGAATAAGACAAAATATCAACAAAAAGTCACTTTCAGACCCGAATCCAACAGTTTTAGAAGTAGACACTTGTAGGAAGCAAAAGTGCAGATCTAGCTACACACAATCAACTCTAGATTTTGTTGATTCCTGTAGGTGGAATAATTTTCCACCCATGGAAAATGAGTCCAATCTGTAGGCTTGAAAAGTGATTTTTTCATAATATAGCTTCCAGCAGTTAGAAACTTGTTTCTAGGATTTTTCATTAGAAGTAGGATTGATTCGCCATGCATGGTGAATTAGTCCTAGTGGTCATTGATAGTGGTTCCTAAGACATTCCAAAAATCTCCAGTAACAAAAATCTACCTCTAGGTGCACTCTAATTAATCTCATCAATTTCTATTATCATTTGTTTAAGTTTCTAGTTCATTTTTTCAATACACAATGTGTTTTCAAACAAATCATCTCTTAGGTTTTGCATGTTTAATTAATTAATATTTTCAATTAGTTGCACTTAGATCATTAAATTTATCCATAATAACATCAGACACATCTTAATTTGAATGAACCCTCTATATTTTTGGTGTGGGATCTATGTCTCTTCAGTAGGCGAAAGACCCTAATTGAGTAAAAGAGACAAAGAATTCCTAGTCCCTAAAATCTATGTTTCACTGCCAATTTACTAACAACATGCTAAAAACATAGAAAAGAAAAGTAAAATCTACTCAAATCTATTAACTATGAAGAGAAGAATAATGAAACATGAGATGAAACTCAAGAATCCACCCAAAGGAAATGAATTTCTATTAGAATTTTAGTAGCGTCTCTTGAAAACAACTCAACTCTCTTTGAAAATGAGAGGAGACCCCATATTTATATTGTCCAAAAAGATAAATGAATGGAAAAAAATTATTTTCATTGTGTGGCCAAGATTAAGTGCAGATTAGGGTTTCACCTACCCCAAATATTTTACTATTTAAGATTACATTTTGTCTTTTAGCCTAATTTTTCTTCTAGTGGCCAACACTATAGCACTTTTGTCTTTTAGCTAATTGCCCTTTTATTGTAGCTATATTGTGAGAAATTCATCATCTATGACCAAATTTCCTTCATGCTTCTGCACATTAGCATATTCCATGAACTTTTTGATCAATGCTTGAAGCTTGTTCCACTCCATTATATCGGCTTGGAGCACTTGGAAGTTCAATTTCCTAGATCAGTCGGTAATCAAGGCCTAATCCTTGTTGCACTTTGGCGTGTTATTAATCACTTGTTATGATTGGGTGAAAGCTCAAGCAAAAAAATCCATGAAGTATAGCATTAGTGTATCTATGGCTCTATCCTCCATATTCTTATGAAAGTGTATCCTTATTTTCTCAGGATCTAGCTTTATGGAGGGCATATGATAGTTCGTCATGAGCTTTAGGTATTCTTCATAGGTCGTTCTAATTTCCTTAGCCCAATCAATGTTAGGCTCTACTTCATGGAGCACTTGTTCCAATATTTCTCTTTTATGATTGAGGCCTAATTTCCATGTTTTTATGAGCCAATGATCATCTTTTACTAGTTCCAGCTCCTTTTCACATGTTATCTCAGGCATCTTGAGGATAGCCTTGAGCTTAGGCTATGTAATTCTATATAGTTATGGGAAGTTAGTGAAAAAAATTCTTATTCCTTTGAGCTACTTTTTCACCTTCTGAAACTTATTTGTTGTCCTGGCAGTGTGGCTGATACCCATATCTCCACTGTAGACCACCTATCGAAATCAATCCTCTATGGAATTGGTCCAATCCTTTCTCCTTTCAAGCTTGCTAATATGATCCTTGGTCAGCAACTAGGGTGGGGTTGATGAGGTTGTTGGAAGTTCCTCAGTAGAGGAACATTGTTGTATGTAGACTATTAAATTTGTCACATGTGCTTTGAATTCCTCCTTAGAGGATTTGTCCTTATTCATTTGGTGCACAATGGTGGTGATGGATCCCCAAAGATGATCAATTTTTTGCTCCCTAGTGGTTGCTTACAAGCTAATGGTGGAGATATTATAGCTAACTCCTTCCCCTTCCACCACTAGAGTAGTTATTTGTACATTCCACGATATCGATGCATCCATCATTATATGGGACCCGACCCTTGGCTTCTCCTTCTTCATCCCTATTTGTGCTTAGGCCAAGATGGCCTCTAACCTCTCCTTAGGATCCATGAGGATTTGGGCCCTCTTTTGCAATTGCTTATCCAACCACTCAGGAATTTGAGATCCTTATTTTGGTGATTCGTGATCACCTTCCTCCTCCTGAGTATGTTGAATATCCATTTCTTCATGTCCTAGAGCCTCTTGTTCTATATTTTCTTCTTTTTCCTCATTTTAATCAAATTAATATATCCTTCCCCTCTATTTACTTAGTGGTGGATATGTTTTCCTTGGGGATATCTTCCCCTTTGGATTCATTTTCTTCTTCTTCTTGCCCATGTTCTCTAGGATGCTCCATCTCTCAAATTTTTCTTGCTTCAACCTCTTCTTTAGGCTTATATTCTTCTTTATTTTCCTATTTATTTTCTTCTTCTTCCCCTAAAGGGGGCATCTCTTCATCATGACTAGGGCTCTTATCTTGTTCCTCGGTTGGAGGTTCTCTAGTTACCTCCATTTCTTCATCTAAATCTCTTTTATATTCATAAGATTTCCTCTCAACTTCCTCCCAAACATCTTTGAGTTGCTTGGCCAACTCTTCCTCAAGCTCTTGATTAGAAGTTTCTATAATGTATTTTTTGTCAGGGTCTTCAACATCTTCCTCAGAGGAATGTGTTTCCTCCCCTTCATGCACCACCTCATAAATGACTAGATGTTGATGTTTTGGATGCTCATGATAATCATCAGGTTCCTCTTTGATTTATTTGGCTATCACCCTTTCTTGTCTTTCCAACTACTCAAAAATATGCATGGTTGTCTCCATTTTGGGTGGTTCATTCAGAGGAGGGACAGGGAGGCCAACAATGACTTGAGCTAGAGCTGCTTGCATTTTAGGGTTCATCAATACTCTAGAAAGCTCTATTGGTATATTTGGTATATGTTTGGTGAAAGCTTCTAGGAGAGTAAGGGTGGGAATTGTTGTTGTAGAGGCCAAGGGGATAGTCATTGGTGTAAACCTAGAGGAAGAAGAGAGTGGGGAAGTGGTAGCAGAGGAAGAATCTATCATCATAATGGATGCAGTAGGTAAGGTGGAAGCAAGGTGAACTGAAATTTCCACTGAGGGAAGAGAAGAAGTAGGAAATGCTTGAGATGCCAACATAGGAGTAATAGTAGTGATAGTAGTAGTGGCAGCAAGGGTAGAGGTGGCAAGTGGGGACTTCAGCTACTCGGCCTCTTCCTCTTCTCCTTCATGGAGTGGGTCCTCCCGAATTGTGGGAATTTATGTGAATCTTCCTAATTTCTTCTCCTTCTTTGAAGTCTTTCCTTTTGATGCTTTCTAGAATATACTTTATGCTTAGGCTGGTGCTCTACTACTTCTTTCCTCTTCTTTGACCTAGTAGTGGGAGGAGATTTTGAAGTTTCCCCAAATGGGGCAACAACTGTTCCACTATCAATTTCACTCTTGATCTCATCCTCGAGCTCTCTATAGATTAGGTTTTCCCCTTGTAGCCGCTCAGCTAAGCAACATTCCCATCAATCCATTTCTTTGTTTGGGCTTCTATTGGTTTTGTTAGAATATCAAGGTAATTGACCTCTTCCTCATCCTAGTCAATAAAAAGAAATTAAAGCTTTTCAATGACATCAAATATTGGATCTATTATAGTATTTTATTCCTCCACAACTTAATTTGGCACTGGGAAGAAGTTAATAGTTTTAACAAAATATGTCATCATGCTCATATAGTGTCTCATGCGCACTTCTTTCTGATCCCTACAATTTTCCCACAAGTCTTCAACATTATGTAAATTGGCATATTCTTTTCCAACTATCATCTTCAACTTGCCATACAGATCCATCTGTGGTCAGGCAATGTGGAGCTCCAAGTACTCCGCACACTGGGATGGGGGGATGGCATACATTCCTTGGCCAAATTGGGAGGTTTTCTTTACTACCACAAATTGCTCATGCAGGAAATTGCTAATCATTCCTTCCTAGTGGAATTTAGTCTTCCCCTTGACAATTTCTTCTATGAAATACAACATCCATTCCTAGAAGTATTTCGTAGTGGAGATTCCCACGTCCCTACTTAGTAAGGTGACCAAATTATTGTAATCCTCATGGAAATCACTCTTGAAAATTTCTTGAGGTATTTTATTCATGTTGCCCCTCTTCTCCTTCAACTAGTATTGATTGATTAACTTCTTTCATTTGAGGGGGTTAGCCTTCCATGTACTTTTGGCATATTCCTTGGTTGTTTCTTCCATTTCATCAAAGGTGGTGATGTGGAAGGTTTTCCCTATAGACTTGGAGGACAAGTCAGCCAATATTCTGCCATCTCAATCCACAATTCTCTTGGTCTTTTCTTGGTATGCCTCCCTGTAAGTCATTACCATCTCAGGAGCCACAAGGGTAGGATGGAAACCAACTATCTTAGTGAATACACTTTTCCTAATCTTCTTTGCATTCTTTGTAATGGGATTGGTGATGAATCTTTGTCACAATTCATCAATATTAGTGTGCCCCAAGTTTGTATGCAAGATCATATCCCACTCTATGGTCACATTGGTGTTGATCTCCACTCCCTAAAATTTATAGTTTATTTGATCTTTATCCTCCTTTCCCCTTTGTTCTTTTCTGGCCTTCTTTCCTTTTTCCTTCCCTAATGACACTCCCGAAGGTCTTGTAGTTGATTCCATATATCCTGCAAGCAAGGGAGCAGTAAGCATATTCATGTGAAAATAAGGAGAACGCTAGAAAAATCCTACAAAATCAATGTTAGATCGAATAATTCATCATTTAAAAATCATAACATTTCTTTTAGATCATCATTTTCCTTTTGTTTGGGAGAGATATGGCAATGTGGGCCCAAGGGTGCGGACTTTCCTAGACTGGAAACCATTTTGGAGGAAGTGGAAAATGGATGGAAAATATAGCATGGTGGCCCACATGAATCTACCCATATCAAGTTTTCTAAGTTTTGGTGGGGCCTACCAAAAGGTCAAGTTATTTTAGCACATGGGTTGGATAAGTTTTGAGTTCTTGAAAGTCCTAACTCAATGATTCTAGCTTGCAAGCCCAAGGGTTGTAGGCGCAGGAGGTATCTCGAGTGTCAAGAGCTCTGTCATTTGAAATGGTGTTGGCAAGGCATCGCCTCACACTATGGGGCTGACACTTAGGGAGGATGGTGCCAAGTTATCCTTTGAAGTTCAAATGATTCAGATGGATGTAGGTAGGGAGATGTGGAAAGTTGTCGGATGTCAGTCGTTTAGGAAGGTGGAGATGGGACAGTGGCCCGTAGGTGGCGGTTTGCACCATCAGGTTTGCAAAGGTCATCAATGCAAGTCATTTTTTTAACGTTGATTGGATGGTGCTAGGGAAGTTAGGCTCTCCACATTGAGCTGGCAGTGGTTGTTGGCCATGTGAGAAGATGGATGCAGGGTAGCGTCGACTCGCGTTATATGGTCCATAAGCACAGACTTAATCATTTCATTATTTTGGGATTAGAAAGATGTGGTCTTTGTAGAGTCTACAAGGTGGATGGATGGTCTACAAAGGCTGTTTGAAATGAAAAACTCACAGAAGATGCCCGCGGATAGAATTCTGCAATTGGCAACCTGCAAGAGTTAATACTTAGTCATTTTTGGTGTAAAGTGTTGGACAGAGACAGTTGGGGTGGGCCCACCTAGAAAAAGGAGCATAAGAAATTTTTGTATTAGGATGAACATGTAATTGGTGATGAAACAATGGTGGAAATTTGCATCCAATGGTCCACTAAAGAAGTTTAGCTATGGGCTTGATCAGTAGAAGCAAATGCAATAGTACCCGTTGGGTGGGGAAATAGGATCAATCAACCATTTTGGACAATGAGACAAAGGGGCCACTCGCGTGCAAAACCGCACACTTGTAGACCCATAGGGGCTGAGAGACATTCTATTTGGCTCATGTATTTTTCTAAGTTGAAAGGGATGGCCAGAAGAGGGTGCCTACTCAGATGACCAAGCCCGAGGAGGATTTTGGCTAGTGTCTAAAGTTTGGTGTTTCAAGATTGAGGTAATGGCAGCGAGCGTCTTGTGGGTTGCAAGGGTATGATTTCCCTAGTTTAAGAATGGAAATGGAGACCTTAAGTTCTACACATGCCATATGAGCAATTTTCAAAGGATTTTTAAATTTCTAAAAGGTGAGTTTTGTTCGCCGTGTAGTTATTTGATAGGTTTTGAGGTTTCTACTTCTTAATATTTTAATAAATTTGCAAAACTGAAGAAAGAACCAAAAATAGAAAATAGTGGAAGTCCTACCTGATCAACCCACAAAGGATTTGATGAATATACTACAAATTGCGATGCTCGAACAACGGCGAGATCTTGCAGGCACAAAGGCAATGGCAGATGAAGGCTTTGACAAGTTTCCAGAAAGTAGGTCAATGAAAATAACCTATCAAAAGCACCTATTTATAGAATTTCATGCATTAAATTTCTATTGTAAATGTGAGTATGGAAGTTGCTAGAGTTTATGAGCGCACAATTCAAAAGGAGCAGAAGCGGGAACAGTGGGGCCCATAGGGTGAATGACACCCAAGCATTTGTTGTTTGGTTGGTCGGTGAAGGAAGCAATAATGAAAGTTGTGGATCACGCAAGGCGAGTGAACATATTGGATCGGCCACCATAGGGATGATGAAGATACTACGAATTTTTTCATAGGGCGGCTTGCATGGGAAGACTCGTAGGACATGAAGGTTGATAGTTTGAAGGTTTGAAGGAAAACTACCAAAGGAACCCTGCAAAGGCCAAAGACTTAAAAATTTCAAGGGTTGTGAAACTTGGTCAACTCAAGATAGTGACTCTAGGACTCCTTGAACACTTAGGACTCAAAATAGGGGGCAGGAAAAATGAGGCAAAGTAAAAATTGACTTGAAAAAGTGAAAAGAGGGGGGCCCCATTCTGAACGGGGCATGTATGCTATAGGCACAACAGGTACCTTAAACAAGGTTATAGGGTGTACTTCCTATAGACTATCAAAAACTTGTTTGATAGGCCCATAACACATTTTAATTGCTTGTGCCAATCTTTGTGATATTGGTTAACAGTTTTCTTAAGGATTTATTTAGGAATCTTATTAGTACTTTCAGCTTAACCATTAGATTGTGGGTAGTACAGTGTTGAAAAGTGATGTTGGATATGAAATGTGTCCAAGAACTTCTTCACATCATTTTTTTAAAATGGCATTCCATTTTCTGAGATTAATGTGGAAGGGATTCCAAAGTGAGCAATAATGTGTTCCAATATGAAATGACATATCACATCAGAAATGGTGGATCGAAGAGGAATAGCTTCTTCCCATTTTGTAAAATAATCAGTTGTAGTAATGATAAACGTATGTCTAGCAAAAGATGGTGGTGAGATTTTCCCAATGAGATCCAATCCCCATATGGAGAATGACCAAATAGGGATTTGGGTATGGAGCTCAGACACAAGAGCATGAATCAAATTGTTGTGTTCTTGACATTTTTGACATCATTTAACATATGCATAACAATCTTTTCCCCTATTTTTCTAGTAGTATCCCATATGAAGGAGGTTTTTCAATAAGGTATTTCCTCCAAAATGACCTCCATAGGTTCCCACATGAGCCTATTCAAATGCCATATTAATTTCAAAATCCCTAAGACACATAAGTAAAAGACCATCAAAGGATATTCTATATAACACATCTACAAGGATTATATACTTTGTTTCTAATTGTTTTAAATGGGTTTGGGTGTTGTTGTTGTTGGCTTTGGAATGGTACCTTCTTTTAAATAGTTATATATGGCATCGTACCATTCACTCAATTCATCCATGATTGTTGTGAACATGTCATTAGATTTATCATTGATTGAGAGTTTCATGATTGGATGAATAGTGAATGTGACATCCTTTGAAGGATCTTGAGGTGATATAAGAGAAGCAAAACTTATCATTGCATCTTCATTCCAATTATCTTTTTGTGGGATGATATCAATGGTGAGTGGTTCAAATTGTGCCAACAAGGTCATTGTGAGATCCTTATATTTTGATAATTTCTTATGTTTAGCTTGATAGGCATCATTTATTTGTTTGACCACTAATTGTGAATCCCTAAATATCTTAATATCTTTGACACCCATGATTAAAGTAGCACACCATCTAGCAATTAACACCTCATATTCAGCTGTGAAATTTGTACATAGAAAATTTAATCAATACGACAAAGGAATAGGCTTTCCTATGGTTGTAATTAATATAACCACAACACCATAGCCTATTCTACACTTGGATGCATCAAAATATAATTCCCATGTAGGAACTTTTATTGTCAACACACTGTCATCAAGAAAAGAGTCATTGCTAGGTACTGTTAAAGGAGAAGGAGCATCAACCAAGTGTTCGGTCAAAGCTTGAACCTTGATTTATTTTTGTGAAACAAACTTAAGGTTAAAATTAGTCAACAACATTAACCATTTAGCTAGACAACCTGATAATTTTGTTTTATTAAAAAGATGTTTAAGAGGATCAAATTTTTCATGACTTGTATTTCTACATTTACTAAATAGTGTCGCAACTTACTAGTAGTGAATACAAGATCCAAATATTGTTTTTAAATTGGTGTGTATCATGTTTCATAATGTATTAGAGTCTAACTAATGTAATAAACATGAATTTGTTTACCACTTTCATATTTTTTAGCCAATAATGTTGCAAGAGCATGGGTTCATGGAGCTATGTAAAGGATTAATGGTTTGTTTGGCATAGCGGGTTGTAAAACAAGTGGAGTTGCAAGGTATTCCTTCAAACTCTCAAAGGCCTATTTACAATCCTCATTCCAATAAAAATTAACATCCTTTTTGAGAACATGTGTGAAAGGTAATGTTTGATCATCTAAGGAGGTGAAAAAAAAATAGATGGATTGAATTCTTCCTTGTAACATGCACATTTGGGAAATTTTTCTAAGAGGTGGCATGTTGATTATATCATCAATTTTCTTTGTGTCAACCTTAATGCCTTTGTGTGATATGATGAACCATAAAATGTTTCCACTATCTACTCCAAAGACACACTTTTTTTGGATTTAGTCTCATGTTGTATTTATGCATCCATTCAAATATCTTCCAAAGGACACTCACATTGTCTTGTCTTGTTAACAATTTAGCAAGGATGTCATCAAGATAGTCTTCCAAAATTTTATGTATACAATCATGAAATATCAATGTCATCACTCGTTGATAGGTTGCACCTGCATTCTTTAATCCAAAAGGAATCATAACCCAACAAAATTTCCCCCAAATAGTTGTGAATGCTATCTTATATTGATCTTGTGGGTTGACAAAGATTTGATTATATCTAAAGAATCCATCCATGAATGACAAAAAATCATGTCTCGCAGTTGAATCCACTATCATGTCGATATTAGGAAGGGGAAAATTATGCTTTAAAGAGGCTTTATTCAAATCATGAAAATTTGTACACATCCTAATACGATTGCCAAATTTTGCAACTACAACAATGTTTGAGATCTAAGGAGAATAATACAAAGGTTGAATGAAACCTACATCAAGGAGTTTTTCAAGTTATCCTTTAATAAGAAAATCTATTTTAGGATTCATTCTGCATATCTTTTGTCGAACAGGCTTAGCATTTTCATCAAGAACAATGTTATGTATCACTAACTTTGGATCGATTCTTGGCATGTCTAAATATTTCCAAGTAAAAGGTTCAGGAAAGTCATGGAGCAAGGTTGCAGTCTCCTCCTTTTCTTCATCATCAAGACACTTCCCTATCTTAATGAATTTTTCTTTATCATCTATGTCCATTGATACATCAATTGTATCTCCCAAGGGAACCACATTTAACTTAGGAAATCTAGGACCATATGGTTCCATGCTTGTGTATTTCTCATTAGTATCAATATATTTTTGTTTGGTACTGATCATAGCAAAGGTAAGTTTTTTCTTTGAAGAAGATGTCATATTAGACACACCTAACATTTGTTTCAAAGCTTCATCATTTCCAAAGTACTCCCATGACTGTGGTAAATCCATATCAAGTAATTCAGGATGCTTTAGTGTGAAATTAATTCTTGGTTTACATGTGATGATATTGATGTTTAGCGATGGTTGTTGAGTTGCATTTGTTATCTTAGAAAAAGAATATCCCAAACTGGTTAGTCTTTGTCTCTTGTGCATTAGGTTCTATAGGAACTTGAATGCCTTGTTCATACTTTCCACATCCTTTACCATTGTATCCTAATTGTTTCATGAATTCATAACCTTTTTCATAAAGTCTTTCCATTTGCTTTGGGCTAGGTGGATGTTGAAAATATATCTCACCAAAATTGTTTTTGTAAGTTGTATTTTCTTCCAAAGTAGATGAGGTAGATGTATGGGAAGATTATTCTGAATGTTGAGTTGACATAACAATTAGTTTTTCTTGTTTCTCATCCTCTTTTTGTGTTATGATATATTTTCCCATAAATGAAGGTGTGACTTATAATGATTCCCAATCATCACCTAGCAATTTAGAAACATGTTCTTCTTCATTTTTTTTGGTCTCGAGAGGTTCGATGTGAGATGTTGGAATCAATGTGTTCAAAGGACTTGTTCCTTTTTCAATTTTGAAGCAACTCTCAGAGTCGGGGTCTATTTCAACTTGATAAACTTTGTTGTTATAGACATATTTCATTATTCGATGAAGCGTTGATGGAACCATGTGCATCTCTTGAATCCATTGTCTTCCTAAAATAAGATTATATGAAAGATCATAGTGCATGACATGAATAGGAGTTTGCAAGGTAGCCATTCTAACTGTAATAGGTAAGGTAATTACACCAATCAATTTATTTGTGATATTTTCAAATCCTAGAATAGAGAAGGAATCATATTTCATTTATGATTTATCCACACATAATCTATCTAGAAGTTTCACACTGTACACATTAAGGGAAACGCGATTGTCAACAAGGGTCAGTTTGATGCCTATTCTATTGAATTAGGCTATTATAAGAAAGGCTTCATTTTGCTTCCTTAATTCTAATGGAGGGAGCTCATGTTGATGGAAGGAAATGTCCATATTAATTGTATGCATTCCTTGTATTAGAGTTTCCACATCATTTACATTTGTACCAGGAGGGACCACTATTTGTTGCAATGTTATTTGGAGAATAATGTGATAGTTTGGTGAATTCTGAAGAAGGTTCCAAAGGGATATCCTTGAAGGGGTATTTTTTAGTTGTTCAATGAGATCATACTCCTCAAAGTGTGAATTTAAGGAAGGAACACTAGGAAATATATGATTGGATAAAGGTAAGGGTGTTGGAGTGGATTGTTGTGGTTGTGGATTATTTCTAGTGTAATGTATGTGAGAAACAACATCATGCTTAGGTGGGTAAAGGGTAAATTCAAGTTTAGGTGGAGATTAAGGTTTTTGTGAAGGTGGGTAAAGTACTAGTTGAGGTTTAATTACATTGACATCTTTTGTTTTAGGTTTCTCAAAACAAACCTTCGTGTATGGATTTTGTGAGATGAGGTCCTGAAGAGCTTCATCTAACATGTCAAACTCATCACTACTAAAAGGTTTGGGAGGTAAGTTATCATTGGTTGGTTTGGGTTTTTCATCACAAACCTTAGTGGATGAAATAAGTGAGAGGAAGCCCTATAGAGATTCATATAACTTATCCAAGTCATCACTACTAAATTTTTTGGATGATATAGTTTTTTGAAAGTGAATCATTGTTTTTATTGTTTCATTTGATGTGTTGAGGTTTTTTTTTGCATTTTCTAATCTAAATGAATTGGGGACTAATGTTGAAAATGAAAATTTTCAAAATTCTAATGCTATCCACAATTTCCATGAAAGTAAATGATTCCAATTCTAATGATTGAAATGAAAAAAAAGAATAATTGAAATAAACAACTTAAGAAACTAGAAATTGAATGCTGAAAACAAAGATGAAAAATGTGTATTCGGACTAAGTCGCCCAGGGTGGTGAATGAGTCCTAGTAGGGGTATTTTTTAAGTTTTTTTGAATTTTTTTATGGATTCTTATGTGTTCTATGTTGTAAAATTAAAATCTAAAGTGCAAATGAAAAATCCCATTATTGTTCAAGAAGATGAAGTGCAGTAATGCAAGCTTAAATGAACCTTTCACAAATGCAAGTTGTAAAACCCTAGTATGTAAATTAAACAATGCAAAATGTAATACAAAGTTAATGTAAGCTATTACTAGGATGTAAATGCACTCTAAATCAGAAGTAGGATGTTCTAAAGTTAGGTTCACCAAAATGAACCACAATTTTTTGGAGATTGGTACTCTCTTACACTTCTATGGTTTTGCAACTAAAAGGAGAAAGGCATCCCACAAAAAATTAGGGGTTCACTAAAGACTAATTCTAATATGATTAAAATATGTCTAAATAAAATGTCCTAAATTCAAATAATTGATAAAAGTAATTGAATGCTAATGCAAAACTAATGAAATGCAAATTGCTTGAAAACACATTGTGATATGTAGAAAGATAGATTGAATGCAATATAAAATAAGATAAAGAAGCCAATAGAAAGAGTGCACCTATAAATTGACAGAGGTTGGAATGAAGAGTACAGATGTCTCTAAAATTCTAGAGATTCTAATTTTCTAGCCAACTAGGACACTTATGCCTAGGTGGGTGACTTAGTCCCAGATTTAGGAAACTGCTCTAGAGCCCATTTCAACCAAATAGGTATTCGGATCTATAGAAACTTTTGAAAAACATGTTTAGTTTGGTTAGTTCACCACTAATGGAAACTTAGTCCACTTTGGCTTTTCTGAAAATTTGAAAGTGGAAATGGAAGCTCTCTGTCTGCACTTTATTTTCTTGCTGAAACCTGGATTTGATTATGTGAAAACACCTGAAAAAATAGAATATAATTTGTTTCTAATGTGGGGTTTTCATTTTTCAAACCCATAGTTGGTATTTAAACCTTGAAAAGATAATGAAATCTGAATAGAACCCTAGCCCTAAGTTTGTCTAAGACTAGGAAATTTGAAACAAGATGCAACCCTATTCTATCATGCAAGAATAATATGCACAAATGGATTTAGAAGAATACAAGAATCATTCCAAGAGACACTAAATCACATTAGAAATGAATATTAATGAAATGAAAACCTTCCTTAATCTAAATATAGAGATAAAATGGAGGATGGAATCAATTTGAAAACAAGTCCATAGGCTTGATTTGATGGCTAGTTGCATCTCCTCAACCTAGATTTCTCCATGATTTTGCATAGGCATCCATAATCAACCCTTTGCAATGTGAGATCTTGGAAAAAAATTGAGCTTGAAGACTTGCAAAAACCCTAGCTTGTTGCCCTAAAGCTTGAACTTTTCTATGGATAGACCTAGGAATCTTCTTGTGAAAGATATTCAACACTTGACTCTTGATTTTTTTTGTTGAAAATGACTAAATGTTGTGAAAAATGACATAAAAACCTATATTTATAGGCATTTAGACCTAATTATTCATTATTTTGACATCATAGGCCGACATCCATAAGAAATTTGAATTAAGTTGGTTGTTTTCCCACTCAAAATAGAAAAATCCCCCAAAAGGGACTAAGTTGCCACCTTGGATGACTTAGTCCCACCAAGGGTTTTTGAGGTGGGTTTTCTAGAATCTAAATAATTTTAATGTTATTTGTTGGGGTTTGTATGATTTCTGGGTGGGATAAGCCTCAAGGTCCCAAATAATGAGTCTTAGGGGCCTATAAATGGTAAGTTCAATGAATTATTAATGCAAGGATGCCAAAATAGGTCCAAATTAAGCGTGAAATTGCCTATTTCTTCAAAAGTATACAATTTTTTGTGCTACATGTAATATGTTTAACACATTCACATTAGGTATTTGGCCCTCATAAACTAAGTGAACTTAATTATTCCTTATTTAAGGTGTTGTAAAGTGCATCCTAACACTATCAAACTGATCTAGAGGGTTTTCATTATTAATTGGGCTTCTTTATGCGTTATTTGGCCTTATTTTGCATCCACAAATGTTAATTAATGCATCTTTTTGATATTAATCCTAACATAAGCCAACATCCAATCATAATTCAGGTGTTTTTGGATTTTATGGCCCAAAATTAGTGATTTGGGACTCATACGCCACATTAGGCATATGGGTCCCTCCTAAGTTTTGGGGCCCTGATTTAGATTTCACACATGAATCTAAGAATTTCTTGAAAAATATGTCCCAAGCTTAGCATAATGGAATTCATACACCACTTCTAATGTTTGAGTCCCAATTAGCTTAGACCTAATTTAAATTCAAATTCTTAGTAGGATTTTATTCTCCTAGATCTTATGTCAACTTGTAGTGTTGTAATTTTGGAAAATTTGGCATAAACAAGTATAAATGCAAGGTTATTTTACATATATTCTCCTAGCAATTTACATGAGAAAGTGTGACCTAAGCATTCAAGCATTCTAGCATTCAAGAGTGATTATCAAGCATCACGTCAAAGTCTTCATGCATCATATATTTTTTTGAGCTAACATTTGTGATGTAGGGTTTTACGATTCAAGCAAGCATTCAATTGAAGAACTACAAAATTCAATAGTCAAGATCCACATTCATGCTAGCCATCTCATACATGTTTGCAACACTTTGTTTCTAGGGTTTGGTGAGTTGTAACATATCATTTTTTTCATTCATCATTCCTCCTTCCTCTTTCATTTCATTTCAAGGTTGATTACCCAAATGGGGTTTGATCAAGGAAAATCCATATCCACTAACAAAACAACATTTTTCCCTCTCTTTAGTGTGTGATTTGCAGGTCTAGGTTGAAGGCACATTGAAGAGAAATATTGGAAAAAAGTTTTCAAGTGTGCAAAGTTGTCACCTTGTTTACAAGATCATTAAAAGGCATCTACAAAGTAGAATTTGACATTTTAGATCTGAAAATTAGGTCAAGAAGATAGAGTAGAGATTCAAGAGAAAATTTAAATCTTGATTCTCAAAGAAAGCCAACCAAGATTGACACAACACTTCTAGCATATGTTTCCAAGTATAGTCACTTTTCTATGTTTTAGATCTATACTTTTCATCACTAGATTCCTATTTCAACATACAAAGCCTAATTTGGGACTCATATGCCCAGCTTGGCATATGAGTCCTAGTGTGCCTTAAATTCAACATTTTCAACATTTTAGAGTTGATTCTAAAATGCTACAATTTTCCAGGTACACTTCTCTAATTTTGCAGTTTGTTGTTATATGTTTCATTCGTTTCTAGGTCATTTATTGTATTCTTGCATATCATTGAGTTTCATAATTAGATCTTTCATGTTACTAGTCTTTCTAAGCTCTAGCTTGGTGGTCAACCCTTCTTTAGTCATTAATCATACCCTAGGACAACCTTTAGTAGATCTCCTTCTTTCATTCTATCATAGGATTGAGATCTATAGGTTTCCTTGAGTGAAACTTGAGGGAAATAGGAGGTACCCTAACCTTGTGCTCCATCTCCTAAAAGATAGTGATCCCTATTTCCATTGTTTTAGCTAGGTCCTTACATTATTACAACAAGATATGAGTCAAGAGCATATCAATTGGATACCACGGAAGGATAATCACTTGAAGACACCATGAAAATCATCCATATCAAAAAAAAAATTCATTTAAGAAGAGCCAAAAAATAGAAAAATACAAATAATCAAATAATAAAAAAAATACAAAAAATTAGAAAAATACAAAAAATACAAAAAATAAATAGTAAAGAGAAATATGGTGAAAACCACTTTGTGGCACCTTGGGAAAGTACCATGGTGAAAACTTACCAAATAGGTGTCATTTGTAGGGTCATGTCCACTATCTATTGGGTCACTTCTTTACATCTTCATATTCACCATCCATCAACAAACACCACCAATTATGGCTTTATACACATGATATTTTTAGAGAGATTTCTCTACCATACTCCCAATCCCATCATATACCAATGAATTTTGCATAGGTTTTCATGCATCCCCCTTGTTGTTCCATCGTGATAGATTAGATGGCTTACATGATTATCACCTCTTGCACCCAACCCATCATGTATGACTCCTATTGTTACTTAGTCAGTGCTACATTGACCATCACAAATATCCATAAAAATCATAAAACACACATACATACATGCTCCTTTTTCTGATAGATTACTCTTGGCTAATAAATTATTCCTTTTATAAGTTTTCCACAATATGAGGGTGTTTTTATGAGATGTGAATTTATAGTTCTAGCATGAATGGATTTGAACTATGCACTCACCATATCGCAAACCATATCACTTCACCTCTTTTTTTGTATTTGGGATTGGTAGTCGTAATACCTAGCTTCTCATAGTAAAAGCATCACACTTGCACCTACCATATCACCAATTTTTTGCACCATACTTCATAGCATTTTTGGTATTCAACTCAATTGTATATCATCTTATATCTATAGTGTAAAATTGTGCCTTTCCTATTGCTGAGAGAGTGGGACACTTGAAACCCTGTGTTTCTACCAACAACTTTAACAATTAAGGTTTACACTACTTTCACTATCTTTCAAAATTGTTGAGAGGTGCTCTCAAATATCAACATAGGACATTTGCATTTTCCAGGATTGCAAGAAAGATAATTATAGGTACTAGTAAAATCTGTGACACCCCAAACTATGTTACCACCAAAGGTAATTGGATCCATAAAATAGACAACTAGTTTGAATCCATAGGCTGAAGAATTCATTCGCCTCCTACCATATACATGTGTGCACCCTCTCCAACCACTTCATCCACTTCGTCCATCCTCTTTTCTTCCCCTATCAAGAATGAATGTACCCATACCTATTTCTTATACTATATACTCTCCAAGTTACATATATTGATGAATTATATTCTATCATCATCTATCTATGTTTCCCTATTAATACTCACTTTCCCAGTGAAAGAATAATCAGTCGAGCATCATCTACTATTTTGAAAGCTTCAGTTTACACTTCCTAGGTGGACTTTATGGTCATGCCACCCATAGTAAAAAAAGATTCCTATTCCACAAAACCACTCATAAAAAAATCTCACCATCCCACATGGTCATCCATATCATCCTTAGACAAGAGAAGTAAGGAAAACAAATGAATGCATACCTATGAATGTTACTGCAAAAGATCAATGGGATCCTTAAGTATTTCCACTTCCCTTGCAACCCATCATAAAACCACCCATTTTTACCCAATAGGATGAATCCTTCCTTTGTCTAACAACATCAACATCTACAAGTCCTACCCTTGGTGAGAGATTTGGTTTATCTTTCTTGAACCTATGGAGTCACCTAGTCTAGGCCACCTAGATCTCTTCATATCTTGTTGTGTCATGTATAGAATGTGAAGTAGGAATTGGTTATTTTTGTATGGAATGTTTGTGATTATCTTGACTCATTAATGATAGCTAATACCTTAGCTAGAGGGGAATAAAACATTTTGGGTCTACAATATAATCTCCTCTATGATCCAATAAGGTCATTGGTAACCATTATATGATAAGAAATAGTATTTTATTTGCATATTTTGAGAGTCCAAGTCAACACAAAGAACATGATTGTACATTTGTCCATTTATACCATTAGGACATAATGTCCTTTCCTATATTAAAAATTAGAATTTCTCACCACATTTTACCAGCATAGTCAAACCCCCATCATTTCCTCATCCATCTATCTATCCATACACCCTCTCCCCATGACTTCTAAATTATTCCTAACACCTAACCTATAACCTCCCCTACATACTAGGACCAAAGTACATTTTGTATCATGATAGAAAAAAAAAAGAACACATTATGCATTAACTAGGGGTAGCTTCATAGTTTGTCCTTTTTCATCTACATAATCATGAATTTCATTACATATCAAGAATTTATCATGATCAAATAATGACTAAGAGAGGGAAAACTATCTTAGAACAGATAATAGTACAAACAACCTTAGTTAAGAAATCTCTCATTTCATAGGCCAAGATTTGTTGTAGATTTGATTTCCATTTCTAAGACATTTGTGTCATCCATTACCATTTAACATCATTTATGCACTCAAATTTCATTAACTTAAATCATCCATAATTCATACACATAAATAAAAAAATCATTACCATCCATATATCCATTACATTATCATTTGATTATCATTCATCCATAATTCATCCATTAATTAATCCACCAAACATTAATCATCATGCATATATTCCTTTTTTGTTTTGGTAAAGGGCACTTTTTTAACACTATTGCTATTCAAATCCATGAGCCCACCAGCCTAGCGAAAGCACAAAGCCTATGAATGTAGTAGCCCAATAGGGATTTGAACCTTGGTGGTAGTGTCACCAAGCAAGTGTTTCAATGAATGTGTTATGGGTATGTGCAGGATCATGATGGGCCAGAAAGTGGCAATATGATGGGCATGTGGCTGACAAACTTTTTTTTTACCCAAATTTGATGAAACAAAAAGGGTTTTTAAAGGATATTCTCAGATTTACACCAATATAAATTATGCTTTACTTTGAATTTAATAAGTAATTATTATTCATTTTCTATTCAAATTACGACTAAAGTCTTGATTGATAGACTAATTGAAAAACATCTATAGCTTTCAAACGATATCACATTTTTTCAATCTAAAACATGCATCACATTCTATGCTTCACATACTATAGGATTAAAAAAATAAAAATTGAATTTCATGAATTTTTGACCAAGTTAAGGTGGTCAGACATACGATTCTTTTGTATTTTTTAAAATTTGTAATAAAAAATTCATAATTAATTATTTACTTGGAAAAAAATTACAAAAAATATGCACATCGGGACATGATTCCTCTAATTATATCTAAAATATTATAAAAAATATTATCATTTTATTGTGGTTAGGGTGGTCCGGACACCTACTTCCTATTTTTTCCTTGAAATTTAAGTACTCTGCATTGAAATTTCAAATTTTCACCAAATAGATTTCTTTTTTTTTAAAAACAAACCTAGTATTTTATAAACTACATTCAATTTGATTCAAATTCTATTCTTACATATTTTTGAAATAATATAGATAACATATTCAAATTTTTACGTCAAGTTGCCTAACTCTGGTTTTTTTGAATTTTTTGCCACTTAAGGGCCTGTTTTTTCCATGATGATCCTGCACATACCCTTATACCCTTTCATCATGCATATATTAACTTTGCACATACTAGTCCATTTATACATTAACCCATTATCCCACTAATCATTAATTTATTACATATCCATTTATTTGTATCAATTATCATGCATCTATGTATACATTAAATTCATCAATCATACATGCATGTATCTATATCCGTTAATACATTTGCATGCACATATAAATATCATAGTCATAATTATTAAACATATAAAATAATAATCATAAACCATATAACATCATATCCATATCACATTCATAATCATAATCATATACAATGTGACCATCCTACATAAAAAAATCTCAATATCATATGCATCATCATAATAAAATTACATACACATATACATCACATCAACATTTTCATAAAGAATATATTGAATCCATCATACCATATATATCAAAATAATACAATTTCATGATGCAACATGTAAAAAAGTTGAACCCCTATGGGAATATTCCAAAAATTCATTGTATCCCTACATATGAGCTATATTGTCCTACCTACATCTTACTATACAAGCCTCTGCTATGAACTAGGAGGTGGCTTTGGACCTTGATGTGGTTGTTAAGGGGTTTCCATACTAACTAAGGGTCTTGATCTCACTGGCCTATGAGACCTACTACTAATAGTAACACTGACCACCCTCTGATTTGCAGGGATGACCTCCTCATAAATTATCCTCCACTACTCAACCTCTCTAGTAGCTCAAACAACCTCTAAAAATGTGTATGCTAATCCTTCTCCACCTAAGAACTCGTAAGTGGTATCTTGTTCTTGCCTCAACTTGGTTATATCTACTCAAATATTTTCTTTCTCTATTATAATACTTCCATCTATCCTCCTCCCCCATTTACTAGTGCTAGTAAGCAAGTAATCTCTACCCTCGCTACATCCCTCTCTCCTCAAAGTTGATCTTGCTCCACTATCACAACCTTTAAAGTCTCTCCATCACCATTTAATTGGCCTTGTAGTCAAGCTATATCTCTTGTCATGTCTCCCTCTCCAACCACTTGTAAATTCTCCTGTCAAGCTTGGCATTGCTCCTATTAGAGCCAATCTCTCTCTATAGTCAATACCTACACTCATGCCAACATGTCTCCTTCTCCCCTCTGTCACATTCGATGACCCTACTCATCCCCTCCACTACCATCATCTCCATCACTAGTACTCTCACTATTGCTACTCTCTATAAGGGCTAGTTGATCATGTTGGATAGTTAGATGAATAGTCTTGTGCCTTTCCCACCATACATCATACTCAATAGTAGTCCCTAGGTCTATCACCCCTATCCATGGATTCCATGTGACCATACAAGTATCTCTCCAGCTCTAAAATATAGTCTCAAACTCTATATGACCACCCCATATGGGCCTCTCTTGAACTACTTGAGCAAATACTACATGCACCTGTGACATTGTCTATTATTGCCCGAAACACATCAACACTCGTAGATGAAGATATCCTTAAATAATATGAGAATTCCTCTCAATTAGGTACTTAACCATCTATATATAAAAAATATAGAGATGATCATCCTCTCATACCTTGCAATCAGTGTACAAGCTCTAGGTGAAACTATCCATCTCAACTATAATCTATCACCAATTCTCCAACCTCCCCATACAAAGTTGTCATATGAATCCTAAATACGTATATAAATATGGCTACCCATCACCCCTCCTATCACAAATTGATTGTAGGACTACAAAATTCTCATAAGCCCACAAATATAGTAGATTCACCCCATCGCCCAAACTTTTCCCTTCCCTATATACGATCAAATTCATCTCTCGATATAGGTCTACCAAGATGTAGGCACCCCAAGAATACACTATCCGATCTACCAAAATACTCTCCAATACTCCTTCCAAACTTATGGTAAATCTCTATGATCTCCTATCAAGCATCAAGGCCCCTATAATTAGTGAAGTTCTAAATAGTGAGAGCTTTGGCAACTATTCCATCATTGCATCCAAATCTAACTCTACACCAATGATGGGAAAATATCTAGTCATAAACACCTATTGTAAATATGGTCTTGTACCACAAAGTTTGTACTATACATGCTTGTCATGGATTGGCAACCATAGGATCTACCATACATCCTCAAGGGTAATGGTTGAATCCCCTATCGATAAATGAAAATTACTTGTATCACTATGCCACTACTCTACTAATGTTGTCATCAAAGCTTGGTGTGCTTGAATCTGGGGCATCCTTGAAATATAATATAGCCCCATTAGGTGTAACCAATCTTCATCCATATTTGTCACCTAACCACATAAAGCATAATTATATAATATTAAGAGAATATATAACACATAATAGAGGCCAATAGTGCACAAATTTATGCATTCAATCTTTCTCTTATCGAATTAGCTTCTAAGGTCTAAGAAATTACATAAAAAAAAAACATTAATTCTAAGTGTTTTTTGATAAAAGATGATAAATCCTCAATATAGTGCCTCTTAGGGACTTAAATATAAAACCTTCCCCTTCCATTGTAAACATTACTATCATGGCAATAGTTGAACTAACCTGTTTGGGAAATCATAAGCAATCCCCCATGGGTTGCGATGACCCATCTATTCTTTCTCAACCTTCCATTGCTACCACCTTCAAAATGAGTGAGGGCTTGCCATGCACCAACCTTCTTTAGTTTGCAGTGGACCATCAAAATTTGTTGCCAATCACACATAATTAATTACTTATGATGCTTAGAAACCTCTCTGGGTTGTGACAAATCAACATGTGGTTTGATGAGGATTCAACACTTAATAAAGCAAAACATTGCTCAACCTTTTTGGTGGCACACGAATCTACCACATCAAGCCTCAACATATTACACTATAATCATAATTATCTAGGCTCATAAGGAGTTGGAAAAATATGACACATGGCTACCCTCTGTGCAAACTTTGAACTTAAGCAAAAAAAGGGCCACAAATGAAATCAAATACCCAACAAAAGACCCTCAAAGCTAGAAAATGAAGATTGACTCCTAATGAACTCTCAAAGGCCACAAAGTATTTGAAAGCATGAAAAGAAGAAATATTTGAAACAATGTCTCAAAACACAAGCCACCTACAAAATAAGGCTAAGAAAGATAATATCTACACCTTGAAATCCCATGTTATTATCAATAAGCACATATTTCTTTGTTTGAGATAATGGGTTATATCTTACTAGATCTAGAGGTTCAATGAACTCATTTTATACAACATCCAATATATATTTATAATTAAAAAAAAATTCATAATGATTGACTAATATTCATAATTCTTTCCACTGAACTTGGTAATTTAGGGATTTGTAATACTTATGTTAGAAGAATATACTTGTAGTGTCAACAAAAGTAACCCTTTTTCATGCTTAGTTTGGGAATTAACAATTAATGATAAAATCTAGTTAATTGTGCCTTATTTAGGGTGTTGCAAAGTTTTTTCTTACAATTTCATGCTAATCTAAGGCTTCATTCATTAATTGAGATTAATTAGAGCTTAATTGGCCCCTTTAATTCAAATCCAAGCCTTATTAATTGCATTTTCTGAAGGATCTATCCCAACACTCATTAATGATGTTAAATAAAAATTAATTTAAGCAAGGTTTGAGTCCCAGTTATTTGTGCTAGGACCCATTCGCTCAAGGTGGCGAACAGGTCCTCCTTACTTAGGACACCCCTTTTTGAACTTATTTACGGTGATATTTTAATGATTTTGAATCCTATATCTAATGTCAGCTTGTGTTATTTGAATTTTGGGGTTAAACCTTATATTTAGTATAAATACTAGGTTAATTCACATAGTTTCATCTAAGAAATTACAAGAACTTTATGCAAGAATTCTAAGAGATCACAAAAACATTCAAGATCATTTCAAAGAAATCCAAGGGCAGATTATTGAAGTTTTATTGCTGCAATTCAAGATCATATCATCATGTCAAAGGCATAGTGCATCAAGCATGTTGTTGAGCTAGTGTGTTGATGTAGTATTGAATATCCATTTTCAAGTAGTGTTCCACATCCAATTCAAGATCAATATTTACATTCTACATGGCCACTTCATGTTAGTTTGCAACATTACATTCCAAGACATCATCCAAGGTATCATTATTCATGTTTTAGGTTCCATCACAAGGTTTAATTACCTAAATGGAGTTTGAACAAGGAAAACCCCTATTATCTAACAATCAACAAGTTTTTCTTATCCTTTGATGTGTGTTTCTAGGATTTTAGGTTGACGATCAAGTGGAGAACAAGATTGGAACAAAAATTTGTCAAAGTTATCATCTACATTGCACGAACATGAAAATGAAGCTACATAATTTGTTTCTAAATTTCAAGAACTGATCGCTTGGGAGTTGAGGGTTGAGACATTTAAAAAATCACCAAAATGTTAGTTTTCAGAAACCCTAATAGGGACCCATTCACCACTTTTTGTGAATGAGTCCTCAATGACTTCAAAACAACAAGTTTTCAACAAGGTACACATTTTTTCAACCTCTTAAAACTTCCCTCATTGTTGCTATAATAGTTAGGAGTGTTTTCTAATTGTTATTTGCATCATATCATATACATAATTGTATGTTTCATAGAAAAAATTAGTGGTTCATCATCATGATAAACCCTATTTTTATTTGAAACATAATGGTGAACCCAACGTATTCAACATTGTAGTTTTATGATCTTGGAGTCTTTCTTCTCATTCTAGGTTAGTTCTTGCATTCATTTTCTTTCATTTGCATTGTATTAGATATCGTTTAGGTTGTCCTACTTTGCATTTGAACATGCACCTCATCTAGGGTTTTAGAATTGCATTGTTTTGCATTCTTTCAAATCTAAAAAATACAAAAACAAATAAGTCATTTTACATATCATTTAGATCTTATAAATTTGCATTTGAAAAAAAAATTGCATATCAAAATAGGTCTTTTCATCATTTTATCACCTTTTCATTTAATAGTACATTTCTAGAAATTTGAAATTGAAGGTTACTATTACAGACTTGGATCTAAAAAACATTGAAAAATAGATTAAAAATCAATTAAAAAATATCTCAAAAACCCTAATCTAGGACCCATTCACCTAAGGTGGTGAATGAGTGCTAGATCAAGTGCTAGACTACATTTTTTGGAATCTAAAACTTCTAGAAAAAAGCTTAAAAATTAGGAAAAAACATTTCAAAAACCCTAATCTAGGACACATTCACCCAAGGTGGTAAATGAGTCCTTGATCAGGTGTTAATCTAAATTTTTTAGAATCTGAAATGTTTGTTTGCTTCTATTACATTTCTCTTTTAGTTTTCTAATTTTTCATCTCATTAAATTCATTGAATCTAACTTAATTTTCTTTATTTAGTGCATTAAAAAATTCAAATTTGCATTTACAAGATTTCAATTTTAGTTTATTGTATGGAGTAATCAACAAATTACCTTGTTTATGTATGAAAATATGAAAATGGACAAGTGTTTTAGCAATGTATGTAATTCTTTGTTCTCTTTGGTTGATGTTTTAAGTTGTGTTTTTGGCAATTAATTTAATACAATTGAATGTACTCATGCTCACCCAACTCCTAATGAGTTTCCTTCTGAAGTTGACATCAGTGGAGAAGATGATGCTAGTATGAATGAATTCATAAATGATTGCCTTAACAATCTTTAGAAAAAATCATCCTTCTATGCTTCAATGAAACAACCAACACATCTTTAGATGTTTGGTCTTTTTCATCCTATTGAGTCACAAAATAAGCCTAAACTTCCAACCATGAGTGAAGCTAGTTCCTCTAGTCAAGTGCATAGTCATTCCTCTTATGTTAACAAAGTGACCAATACTCCTATCTACCTTGAAGAGACTTATGGCCAAGGCTTTAAGATTTTAACTAACCAAGGATGTGACATAACAAATGATCATGAAATTTGTAAACTTTTAGAGAAAAATCCTATTAAAAAAAAAGGATAGGATATCAAGATCCTTCTCAAGACATAAGTTTTCTCCTTCCTAAAGAACAACTGATACCTAGAAAAGAAGACAAGGTCATTTCATGTCCTCCTGATCTATATCCACCTAGAGTAGTTGGTGAATTAAGCAAGAAACAAAAACCTTACAAACTTAACAAATTTCCATTCTTAGATACTCTTGGGCATTTACTAATGAGTGTCATGCATTGAAACTGATATTAAGTGATTTTCATTTTGATGATGACTTTTCTTTCTAAAAAGTAATAGCACAAAAATGGCATACAACTCACTCCTTGCCATGTAATACTTGTAGCATCCTAACATTCTCACTATTACCTATTATACATTCATTGTAAATTATTTTCTTTATTGCAAGGAGCTCATTCTCATCACCTATCTCAACTCATCCTTGTCTTGTGCTTAGTAGGGGCAAGGGGTTAGTTAACCTTGTCCTAATTTTGGTGGATGTTGTCACTTTGGCTAGTTGTCTGCCTTTCATTTATACAGATCAAGATTGGGATATGGACAACCTGCTCTAGGTTGACCTGCATGTGCCTTACTAGTATTTTTCTTTTCCATGTTTCTTTATGCGATTGCATGTGCATACTATGATCCCTCATGATGTTTCATTTGATGTATCTCTCTTTTTGTGTTTTCCTCTATTTATACCTACTTTCTTCTCTATGTTGTAAGCATTTTATATTTTTCACTTGTCTTGTGTTTTCCTTTTGGGGATGATGCAAGGCGTTGAGACATTTAGGTCTCTTCCATGATGACCCAAAAGCTTTCCTTTATCTTTTTTGCTTGTCTTGTGTTTTCCTTTTAGGGATGATGCAAGGCATCAAGACATTTAGGGAATGATGATAGTTTTGATCTATAAAAACAACATTGTAGCAAATATATACTGACATCGAAT
Organism: Sequoia sempervirens; assembly: GCA_007258455.2. Taxonomy (NCBI): domain Eukaryota; kingdom Viridiplantae; phylum Streptophyta; class Pinopsida; order Cupressales; family Cupressaceae; genus Sequoia; species Sequoia sempervirens. Next base: position 318,663,603 of record VDFB02000008.1, on the reverse strand, counting down.
CCATAAATCCCTTATGTATTTTTAGGGGCAACCCTTCCTTCCTATTTCATGGTGTAGCTTTATTTCATAAACATATGACTTGGCATAGGATTTTTTGAGCAAATCTCTCATGTCTAAGGAGAAAACATTGGCTACTTTAAAGCATTTTCTCATAGCAATGGTGTTAGCAACCTCTTTAAAGTGGGGACATCATTGATGACACCTTTTGACATTTTGCATATTTCATCGCATGATTTTCTTTTTCTTGTGGCATGTCCTTTTCTTGTTGGTGTCATTTGGTTTAATGTCCTCCAAGAATATTATATTTCTAAGAAAATAATTTCCCTTGGTGGGATTATGTGAATAAGGAATCCCATAAGTGGTGATCAGATACTCTTGGCTTGTCCTCCCTTGGAGACATTAGGCATGATGTCCCCTAAGAAGAAGACCTTACACGAACAAAGAAAAATTCCCTTTAACATAAACTTATAGACATAACATACAAAATCATAGCATTTTGGTGCCTTATCAAAGTTGTCAAAAGGATAACTTTGGTATGGTATGGGAAGATAATATGATTCTCTTATTTTCCACATTGTTGGGATTACTCACCTAGTGGATGGCCTTGGGTTCCTCTACCCCAAAGTGAGCATGCATGTTATCGAAAAACAACCTAGACATGTTCCACATCGTGCTGGACTATCGAAGTTTGATCCTTGTTACAAAAAAATAGCCTAGATGTGTTCCACATCATGTTGGACTGTCGAACACATTTCACATTGTGTTGGAACGATTGTGCTTGATCCTGTATTTTTTCCTTTCCTTGGTCTTTGATAGGGTATTATTATGTATCTTTGCTATTGCTGTATACTTAGGTGTCTTGAATGTCTACTTTAGTGTTAGTTTGACATGGGGGAGAACTCTCACTAAAGTGGGCCCAAAATGTAGTGTCAAAAAAAGTAACCCTTTTTCACACTTAGTTTGAGAATTGATAATTAATAACAAAATATACTTAATTTTGTGTTATTTAGGGTGTTGTAAAGTTTTTTCTTACACTTTCCCACTAATCTAGGGATACATTAATTAATTGAGGTTAATTAGAGCTTAATTACGCACTTTAATTCAAATCCAAGCCTTATTAATTATATTTTTTGAAGGATCTATCCCGACACTCATTAATGATATTGCATAACATTTAATTTAGCAAGGTTTGAGTCCTAGTTAACTATGGTAGGACCCATTCACCACTTTGCATAAATGGGTCCTCCTTACCTATGAAACCCTTTTCTTAACATATTTGTGATGGGATTTGAGTAATATTTCACCTCCCTGAAGCTTGGTCCTAGAAAATTATTCTAGGACCCATTCGCCAAAAGTGGTGAATAGGTCCTCCTTACTAGGACACCCCTTTTTGAAATTATTGGTGTTGGGATTTTAATGATTTTGAATCCTAGATCTGATGTCAAATTGTCTTATTTGAATTTTAGGTTTAAACTTTAGATTTATTCTAAATACAAGTTTAATTCACATAGTTTCATCCAAGCAATTAAAAGAACTTTATGCAATAATTATAAGAGATCACAAGAGCATTCAAGGGTAGAATATTGAAGTTTTATTACAACAATTTGAGATCATATCCTCATGTCAAAGGCATAGTACATGAAGCATGTTGTTGAGCTACTATGTTGATGTAGTATTGAATATCCATTTGTAAGCATTACTTCACATCCAATTCAAGATAAAGATCTACATTCTACATGTCCACTTCATGTTAGTTTGTAGATTTGCATTCCAATACATCATCCAAGATAGCATTATCCATATTTCATGTTTCATGATTCATATTCATTGTTTCATCATAAGGTTTAGTTACCTAAATGAGGTTTGACCAAGGAAAACCCATATTCTCTAAAAATAAACATGTTTTTCTTCTCCTTTGATGCGTGTTTGCGGGTTTTTAGGTTGAAAATGAAGTGGAGAGAAAGACTAGAACAAAAATTTGTCAAAGTTGAAAAGTTGTTAATTTGTCATCTATATTGCAAGAACACGAAAACGAAGCTACAAAATTTGTTTCAAAATTTCAAGTGTTGGTCACCTGGGAGTTGAGAGTGCAGACATAGAAGAAAAAAACCCAGAAGTGGGTGATCCCACAATACTGGTTTACAATTTTTTGGGAGATCCTGATTTTTGCTGAAATCACATATTTTAGAAAATATAAAGATTTAAGCGTTGAAAAGTTCCATTTAAAGGAAACCAATTGAAGAGGGTTTGATCAAACCACCTTGGATCAAACCCCCTTGGATAGAACCCCACTAACTTTAAACCATACCTATAATGGAGTCTCCTTTACACCTATCAAAATGTTGATAAAAAACCACTTTTGATTTACCTTTTTGGGGATCAAATGAATTCATTTAAAATTGATTTTTTGTAAGTATGTATTTATTATTATAAGCTTCCCAAAAAGTATAATTTTAAATAAATTTAATTTAATTATTATGTTTATTTTTTGTTTCTTGTGAATGTAGGTTTTTCTCTGAAAATCAAACTCTATGTTCTGCACATGTGGAAAAATAGAAAATTACCAATATTTTTTTGTGAAAAATATCAATGCACTAGATATTGAAGTCCTTGATCTAACAAAAAAAAATAAAAATCGATACATACAAAAAACTATGTTGTAGACAATCAGCCTATGTCTAAATTGTAATTGGTTTAACTTCAAAACTTGATTAAGGAAAAAATATTCAATAAAACAATATGAAACCATATTAAAGTGCTAGATATCATAGTTACAAATCTAAATTTGTTGAAAATAGAATTTTATCCTTCTTGGAAATTTTTTTATGTTGTATACGGTGAGAATCCCTCCCTTAAAAATGGTATTTACTAAAAAAAACTAGTTTTCAAATGAGATGGAAATAGAAGTGCAATCTTATTCCAAAAATTTTAAGAACAATATATTTAGAATCTTCAAAAAAAATGTCACAAATCACTAGTTTGCATTATCTTCAAATTCCTCATGGTTTAGTCACTATAGGTGCTCAAAAGTAAAATTTGGTTAGAAAAAATCAGTTCAATGTCCACTTTGGCCAAAAATTGTAAACCAGTATTGTGGGATCACCCAAGTCAATTTTCAGAAACCCTAATAAGGAACCATTTGCCACTTTGGGTGAATGAGTCCTTAGTGACCTCAAAACAAAAAAAATTCAACAAGGTACAGATTGTTTTAGCCTCTTCAAACTTCCCTCATCATTGCTATAATAGTTAGGAGTGTTTTCTTATTGTTATTTGCATCATATCATATACATAATTGTATGTTTCATTGAAAAAATTAGTGGTTCATCATCTTGATAAACCCTATTTTTATTTGAAGCAATACCATTATTGTGTTTGATGCTAGATAAATGAAATAAAGACACCAAAAATAAAATGCAAGTGCAAAAACTTACTACCTTATATTTTAAGAACACTTCTTACATAAAGTTAAACTATACAAATTCTAGAAATGTTGCTAGCTCCCAAAATTGGATCATTTGTACCCTTCAGGGTAATGAAACTTGGAAAATCCTTGTCAAGCATTGCATCAATTCTAGCCATCCTACTTAATAAATTTCTTGGAAGCTGATTGAGATTCAAAAACTTCCCACCATAAAAAAACAATACAAATCTAAACGAATATTGTGATAAAATGTATTTAGAGAGCTTGAGAAGTTATGAAGCGTTAATTCTCTGGAATGGTTCTAGATTCTATAATGATATTTTTATTAATAAGTATAAATTTTGGTGGAGCCCCACTTTGTATGATCACAATTACCCCTTGGTAAGGTTCTTGTGGGTTCATGCTTTGAAATTTCAAAAGAAGTTAAAAATATGTAGGAATTTTTATCTAGAGTTTCTATGAGTCATTTTTATGTAACGAGGCAAAATCCAAGTTACATTTTATTAATCAAAATCGTGAAATTTTTTATATAGTCATGGTGCAACTAACTAGGATGATTCACATTTAAACAATATCAATTCTCACAAACCTTGCTAAAAAGATTGTAAGTGGTGTCCAAACACTAACTTCTAGAATTACAAACCATGACAAGGATATATTTGGCTCTCTATCCATTCTCCCATGGTTTCCAATTTGAATAAATAGTGGCCTTTGAAATCACTAATCTCTATTTGGGAATACAAGTTCCACACCATTTGGTTGGCTATCAATTTTCTCATTTTTCCTAATGTATTATTTTACATGATCTTCTTGTTGGATCTAGGTTGTCCTATATGGTATTTATTAACCCCCACTACCCATTTTGTGGGAAGCTCAAGTGTTTCAAACATCTTTTCCAATTTTGTCCCATATCCTAGAATGTTTGGATCTAGATTCATGATTTTTCAAACCCTTCAAACTAGCACCCTTTTCATGGAATATGATTCTTTTAGGTGATTGATCTCTCATTTTTCACAAACAAAACCAAAATTAACATGACCTAATGGTTGAGATTCTCTTCATAATATAGATAGATAGAAATTCATTTAGTTTTGTCAATAGTTCTACTAATCTACATGTTTCACTTCTTACTAAAGTTGTGATTTATTCAAATGTTTTATTGTAGATTCAAGTGCAAGACAACAAGGTTGCACTTGAATAGACCTATTTACAAGTGTTCATCAACCACTAGGGAAATGATTCTTGTGTGGTTGTTAGAGTTTCTTTGTCTCCCTCTTCCTATACGACTTGCTCACCTTCTTGTGGGCAATATCATGGATGTACCCTCTCTACTTCAGGTACCTATAAGACTCTCTGCTAAACTTCTCCCCTAGTTGTAACAAGGGATTGTGGGTGGACTATGAGTGGTTTGTTCAATTGGATTGATTCAAACATGTTTTTTCATTTAGCTCTTTCTATTTCGTTTGGATGTGAAGAAGAAAAAGATAGAGATAAAGATAATGATGAGTGGGAGCCTCCCATGGACACCCTAGACTCCACAAATGAATGGGGCAAACTAAATGATCAAAAACCTTCTCCTTCCCCCTTTGCCTCCCTAGTGACTTGTTTATGTTTCTATGTTTTTATTCTGAGGGACTTAGCCTATATGAATTGTTATGTGACTCTTTCTACCTTTTTTTTTTGAATATGTATATCATTATTTTATAAATGATAATATAGATATTTATTCATCGAGAAAACAATATAACTTCACACAAAAAATAAAGTCTTTTTTCTTTTCTAAATGCTGTAAATTTTCAATCTACATAGCCTTGAGAGAGAAGAGTTTTCTTAAACATAGAGATACGAAATCAAAATACTATAATAAAATAGGACTTTGAAACTTTTGGGCGTTATACACAATGCTTACGAAGATTGAACAAATCACTAATGAGTAGCACGATCAGATTCTTTTCCCCTGTTTTTCATACATTTTAGAAGCTTTTTACTATACTTACATCCTCCAAACATACGGACTATAGGTAATATTAATAAAATATAGTAGAACGGACAGAAAGGAGGTGAGAAATCTCACAAACAAAAGTCATATCTAATTGATTGAGGAAGTGGTGCCACGCTGGAGGATGTTGCCTGCGACAAAAAGTAATATGAAAAAATCAATCAGTGGTCGTTGGAATTAGATATTCCAACCTTTATTAAATTCAAGGATATAGCCTAGTTGTCTTTAGCAACATATGGTAGGTTGCGTGTCGGTGTGATTCTTATGCTACCTATTACTTCACTGCTGAACCAGATCAGCTATTTTGCAATTTGGGGCTTTCAAAATACATTTTTCTTTATTGGAACATAAAATATATTATTATTTTTTTGGTTTGAGAATGGTTTGTATATAGAATACACCTTTAAATTGATATTTTATTTCAGAGTTAAGGATCGAACGACATATGTTTTAATAAAATTAGTTACAATCTTAGTATGATCTATTGTCTGATTGACGCATTCAAAACCATTAAACTTCAGGAACAAACTGGAAACTTTTAGCTGTAAACGATAATTTAATCATTAAAATCGATGTTAAAACATATAATAGTTCTACTCGTTGACGTTGTAATAGACAGATTAATACTGCTATATAAGACCGTCCCTATTATTCTACGTATTCTATACGCTCGCTCAAGGTTTTCATTTGGACTGTTTCAGTTTATGTTACCTAAATTAGTTAGGAGATCATCCGCATGTAGAATTTCCATTGCTTTAAAAGTGCACAAACCCGTCTTCTCATTCGAGCACACTTGTTATATCAATCTAAAAAAGCATAAAAAAATCTTGATATTTTGTTCTGGCAGGTAAGCCAATTGATATCTTTGTTTTCTACGTCGATGACATCTTAGTTTAGGTTTTCCAACTTGAAAGAAACGATATTCCCACCTAAAATATGACTCAGAAATCGTAAATGATAAAGCAAGCCATCCAACAAACTTCTTCCTACCAAGCCATATTGTAGTTTTATAACTCTTCAGACTGAGAAAATCCCGCCTTTCAATTTTTTAATTAATGTAGAACTTTGAAAAGATGGAGAACATTCAACAGAGTTGTTAGAACGTGGGAACTAATTTTGACAACGCACAGGAACTAATAAAATTGACTGCTCTAAATAGAGAAAGCCTCCTTACCATGTTTTAGATTCTGCTTTTCAATGTTATCAAAAACCAGAAACGGGAAACAGCGACGATAAGAACATCATAACAAGAAATAGAATATTGGCAAATTGTGTATAAGAGCGGATTTTATATATTCATCTTGAAAGCAATGCTTGCAGACATTCTAAAATGAAAACTGGTAAAAAGAGAAGTGGTTTTTAGAAAGGATAAAAAAACTTAGCCGCTGCTGCAGCCTTTCTGGGTAAATGATGCAGAAGCGAAGAACGTCATGGCGTGGCCCAAATATAGCCGCTTAAAACGAAAGCGACGTTTCGCCTGTGAAAACGGTAAACAATACCTGCCCGTCCCGTTTCTGGTAACATAACTGCTTTCAACTTGGTTCAAACGAAATAAAGGGACTACAAATTTATAAAAACGATTAATCTCACTTAGAAAATAGTTATATCATATTATAGGACATTACGTATTAGTAAATTAAACTATTTAAACTGTAAAATGATTGTCAAACATGGTAGCTTAAATAACTAGGACAAGGGATTTATAAAAATTTGTGAACCAGAATCTTCCTTTTTCTTGAAATTGCAATCATCCAGTTCTACTCTTACATCCAGTTCATTATCTAAATTAATGGATAAATCATTCTTATATTTACTATATTCATATTATCCTACCTTATTAGTGTAAAAAGAGGTATTATTAAACTAGTTAGTTTTTAGCCTACTTAGTAGATTCTTATTCACACTGCATTTAAGCTCACTTAGAGGACTGCTAGAGTTTTGTCTCACCTCATGTGGTTGACACAAGTGTTCTTAGTTTGTGAGACACCTCTTGCATGGTCACTTGCCACTCACTAGAACATTGGTCATGTGAGTTAACATGTGTTCCATCTTTGAAGAGTTAGTTAGTTATTGTGCAACTGACTACCTTCACTACCTTGCTTATTTAAGAAAGGTCAAATTTGCACATTTCAATTAACTTTTTTTATCAATCTTTTTGATAATGTAAATTAGACTCATTTTGTGCAAGTGTTTTTGTGGAAGTTTTAGGCTTTTGTTGTTATGATCTTGCTATAAATCCTAACATGTGTTGGTGACGTGGACTCCAGCTATGCTTTATTTAATCTCCCCTGCCTTCGTTGCATTCCTACCTCAACTACCACATTTAATGCTTTTTTCTTCCAACTTCTATCTTCTTCTACACTCTTCTCTTATGTATCTAGTCTCTTCTATTTTGTACGCATATTCTGGAAACTTCTCCCTACATTAAAGAAAAAAAACTCTGTTTTGATAATGTATGAAGCTACACTACTCTGTTTCTGTGATGGCATGAATGTATGACAAGAAGAGAGCACGACAGCTCTGTTTTGACAAAAGGGCATTAATAAAAATTGCTTTTGATATAAATTGTTCTCTATTTGCTGTTTTTGTTTGCTTTGTCTCCTACAAACTAGTATCAAAGCATTTATCTAGAGAAAGCAATTTGTCCCAGTAAGGAGTGTTGCCCATACAAGCTGCAGTAGTCGTTCCAAGCAACCAAAGTCTGTAGGCATCGTAAGAAGGAGCAAAAGGGTTTGTTTGAGGATAAATAAAGATCACAGGAATATATGAAGTTGTTGTTCAAGCTGATTGGAGGATATTCAATGTAAAAATTTGTTGTTTATTATTTCATGATTTGCTGCCAATGCATAAAGTTGCAGATTACTACTTTCTAAGATTATAGTTAAAGAATCAAAGATCAGAAAGCTAGTTGTTTGCAATCATACAAAAGGGGTTGCAGGATTGAAGAGATTTGAAAAGAAAAAAGAGGCTGCAAAGTTTTTTTTAATTTTGTAAAATCATGGTAGGAACAAGTAGAAGCATTGCACAACCCCAGATTCCAATTTTTAATGGCAAAAATTATGAATATTGGAGCATAAAAATGAAAACCTTGTTTTTCTCCCAGGATGTTTGGGATTTGGTTGAAAATGGGTTTCCTAAACTAGCAGACCAACAAGCATATCAAGCACTTTCACAAGTTGACAAGGATTTGTTGAAAGAAAACAAGAAGAAGGATGCTAAGGCATTGTTTATCATTCAGCAGGCAATGGAGGAATCAATCTTCCCAAAAGTTTCAGCTACCACAAAATCAAAACAAGCATGGGAAATTTTGCAAACAGCTTACCAAGGCATAGACAAGGTGAAAATAGAAAAATTACAAATTCTTAGAAGGGATTTTGAAAACCTACAGATGAAGGATTTAGACTCAATAGATTCATTCTTCACTCATGCAATGTCAATAGTAAATCAAATGAGATCCTATGGAGACACCATTGAAGATCAAAAGATTGTGGAGAAATTACTTAGAAGCTTATCTACAATGTTTGATCCAGTAGTAGTAGCCATTTTGGAAGCCAAAGATCTCACTCAACTATCAGTAGATGAATTAATGGGATCACTCTTAGTACATGAGCAAAGATTAAATCGATCAGGGACATCGTCATTGGAAAATGTATTCAAGACTGAACTATCATTTGGCAGAACAAGAGGAAGATCAAATTATAGCAGAGGCAGAGGACATTTTACACCAAGAGGAGGAAGATAAAATACACAATTTGAGAGTAGAAGACCAGTATCAAGCCCTCATACCCATTCTACACCAACAAGAGGAAGGGGGAGCAGCCATTTTCATAGTCATCATCAAGGAGAAAGGTATGATAAATCTAACATTCAGTGTCATTATTGCAATAAATTTGGGTATTATGCATCTAAATGTAGAAAGAGGCAATATGACATGAATAAGCAAAAGGCACATTTTACAAATGAAAACTAGCCTAACACTAGTGAACAAAACACCATATTGATAACATGCAATGTAGCACAAGAAAGCTCCAAAGAAATATGGTTCTTAGATAGTGGTTGTAGTAATCATATGAGTGGGAGTAAGGAGATGTTTGCAACAATGGATGATTTAGTAAAATCAGAAGTAAAATTAGGGAATGATCAACGAGTTTCAGTCATGGGCAAAGGGTCAATTAACATAAAAACTAAGCAAGATGAGGAGAAGCATATTTCTGATGTGTACTATGTTCCTAGATTGCAACACAATCTCATAAGCATTGGGAAACTAGTGCAAAAAGGATATAGAATATACTTTGAAAATGGTGAATGTGTGATTTTAGATAAGAAACCAAGCAATAGGTTGATTGCAAAAGTTGAGATGACAAAAAATAGAATGTTTCCACTTAGAATCCAAAATGAACTATTCTTAGAGCCACAAGGATTGCAAAAGGTTGTTGAGTTAGCTTTCAAAGCTTCATACAAAAATGAATCTTGGCTATGGCATTTAATACTTGGGCATTTAAACTTCAAAGGATTACAGCTGTTACACAGGAAAAGAATGGTATATGGACTGCCACCAATAGAGACACTTAAGACAACATGTGAGAGTTGCATATTGGCAAAGCAACATAGAAAAACATTTCCAGCTAGAGAGTCTTATAGAGCAAATCATCCACTTGAAAAAGAAAGTGGATACTATATCAAAACATTGAGAACTGATCAAGGTGGAGAGTACATATCAAATGATTTTCAGAATTTTTGCAAAGAAAATGGCATAAGGAAACAATATACAGCAAGGTACACTCCTCAACAAAATGGAGTAGTTGAGAGAAAGAATAGAACAATCCTGGAAATGGCACGAAGTATGATAAAAGCAAAACATCTACCAAATGAGTATTGGGCTGAAGCAGTTGCATGTTTGGTATACATATTAAATAGATTTCCAACAAAAGCTATGATAAATAAAACACCAGAAGAAGCTTGGAGCAAAAGGAAGCATAACATTGCACATTTGAGAGTCTTTGGATGTGTAGCATATTCATTGATACCTCAAGAGTTGAGAAAGAAACTAGATGATAGAGGAGAGAATTGTATATTTGTGGGATATAGTGAGCAATCCAAGGCATATAAGCTATACAATCCTATCACAAAGAAGTTGATAATAAGTCGTGATGTTGAGTTTGTTGAAGAAGAAGCATGGGATGGTAGCATAGACAAAACAACTACAGTTGCAGCTAGTGTTCCACAAGAAAATGAAGAAAATGAAACTCAGGTTGTGCCTACTACACAAGCAAATGTTCCTACAACACCTTCTAGGGCACCTACCACTCCAAATCCAACTACTCCAGCAAGTAATAACAACAGTGAGTCCTCTAATCCAACACTTGCATCACTAAGATCAAGATCAATAAACACTTCAAAGAAGACACGAAGTCTAAGGGAGATATATGATGAAATGCAAGAGGCTGAAAATGATGATTTATGCTCTAATTTTGCATTCTTAACACAAGCTAATCCAATTTATTTTGAAGATGCAATTAAGGATGACAATTGGATTGCAGCCATGGATGATGAGATTCAATCAATTGAAAATAATCAATCGTGGGATCTAGTAGAGCTTCCTAAAGGCAATGATGTGATTGGAGTTAAATGGGTTTACAAGACAAAGTATGATGCTAATGGAAAAGTAGAGAAACACAAGGCAAGACTTGTAGCTAAAGGCTTCTCACAACAACCGAGCATAGACTACAATGAAACATTTGCACCCGTGGCAAGATTGGATACCATTATAATGGTCTTATCTATAGCAGCTCAAAACAATTGGCAGGTTTACCAAATGGATGTTAAATCAACATTTTTGAATGGAATTTTAGAAGAAGAAGTGTATATAAAATAGCCACCTGGTTATGAAGTTTTGGGAGAAGAGCATAAGGTATACAAATTGAAAAAGGCACTATATGGTTTGAAACAAGCTCCTAGAGCTTGGTACAGCAGGATAGATTCTTATTTTGTGAACAATGGGTTTAACAAGTGTGGCAGTGAACCAACTTTGTATGTCAAAGTGAATGATGAAGGAGAAATCTTGATAGTGTTCTTGTATGTAGATGATTTGATATTCACAGGTAACATGTCAACTAACTCATTCAAGGAAGCCATGGAAAGAGAATTTGATATGACTGATTTGGGGCTCATGAGATATTTTCTTGGTATAGAGGTAAGTCAAAATGACCAAGGCATTTTTATTTGTCAAAGCAAGTATGCTAATGATTTGTTGAAGAGATTTAAGATGACAAATGTAAATCTAGCTCCTACACCTATTGCATTGGGTTTAAAACTTAGCAAGGATGACAAAAGTCCTAGTGTTGATGCAACTTTATTCAAAAGATTAGTTGGCACCCTTATGTATCTAACTGCCATAAGACCGGATATCATGTATGGGGTTAGTCTCATTTCCAGATTCATGGACAAACCAAAGGAATCACATTGGAAAGTTGGTAAAAGAGTTTTAAGGTATATAGCTGGAACAAAGAGCTTTGGAATTTTGTATACATCTTCAAATGATTACAAACTGATCAAATATATAGATAGTGATTGGGGAGATAGCATGGATGATAGAAAAAGCACTTCAGGGTATATCTTTCATCTAGGATCGGGTGCAATCTCTTGGGAATCAAAGAAACAACCAATTGTGACACTCTCATCAGCTGAAGCAGAATATGTTGCAGCCACATCAGCAGCTTGCCAGGCAGTGTGGATGAGAAGAGTACTTTCAAATTTGAAGCATCCACAAGAAGAACCTACATAAATTTTTTGTGATAATAATTCTGCAATTGCTTTATCTAAAAATCATGTTTTTCATAAACGGAGCAATCATATAGATACACAATATCATTTTATACGAGAATTGGTGAACAATGGTGACATCTATCTTGAGTTTTGCAGGTCCGAAGAACAACTGGCAGATATCTTTACAAAACCACTTGCAAAGAATTTTTTTGAGCATCTCCGGAATGGAATTGGTATCGTAGACATACATGGCAGTGAAGATTAAGGGGGGTTGTTGGTGATGTGGACTCTAGTTGTGCTTTATTTAATCTCCCCTGCCTTCGTTGCATTCCTACCTCAACTACCACATTTAATGCTTTTTTCTTCTAGCTTCTATCTTCTTCTACACTCTTCTCTTATGTATCTAGCCTCTTCTATTTTGTATGCATATTCTGGAAACTTCTCCCTACATTAAAGAAAAAAAACTCTGTTTTGATAATGTATGAAGCTACACTACCTTTTTTCTATGATGGCATGAATGTATGACAAGAAGAGAGCACAACAACTCTATTTTGACAAAAGGGCATTAATAAAATTTGCTTCTAATATAAATTGTTCTCTGTTTGTTTTTTTTGTTTGCTTTGTCTCCTACAACATGGTATCAGAGCCATGAGAGCATGCTCCTTCCCTCATCAGGGTGACTCCCACATATAGACATAGGAATATTGTGTCATAGGGCCAAACGATTAGTGCCATCGCATCCAGAGGACTTGGGAAATGAAAAAATACAATTCATTTCATCAATTTTAAAAATTTGGTGGCTATTTCAGCCTCATTGCAGGTTTAATTCTTTCTAATCATGACTGGTTCATGGTAGTTTGGATTAAATATTTTTTGTTTGCACATAATCTCTAAGTTTGGTGTGTTCATTCCAAAAGCCATCTGAATGTCCTTAGAGTGGTGGCTAGTAACAAAGGAGAAAATTTTGTTGTGATTTGTCTTTTCTGTAGCCATACATTCCCATTCAAGTTGTCCTTCACCAACGACTTGTGCAAGACAGTCTTAGCCTGTGAAGAAAGCATGACTTGCAATGGTGTCTACATGCCTTAATTTGATTTGAAGTTGCATTGATATCTAGCACTGCCCCTCATTTACAAAATTTTCAATGGCCTACCTCTATGCCCACACAAAGGTTTGGAGTTTGCAACATATTATAACTATAAGGAAAACTAGTATTCTCCAGCTGTGACCACCAAGGATAGACCTCCTTTATTTGTTTATTTTTTTACATGCATTTGCAGATGAAATTTTGCATAGAGCAGGAGCCTTCTGATGCAAGTAAAGACTAGATGTTGCATGGTAGGTACAATATCTTACTGATTCAGACCCTCTATGCCATTTCTTAGATAGTATACTTGTTGATTTGCACACTCTTGATTTTATATTAATAGACATACTATTGTGTTTATTTTGTTTCACTTCTAGAAGTTCTTTCATGATCTCATATCTTGGCATTCTCCAATCAACTATGTGGGATTATTTGCCATGTAGAATTCAATTTATCCACATGATATAATCTAGTCACACATATCCATTTGTTGTCTCAACATCTACGCTCTCCAATGGCTTGGCCAGAAGACCAACAATCATCAGTTAAGAAGAGTTCAACTCTCTGCACTTGGCATGATGAAAACTCCATGTGGTTTCTTCCTCCAAAATTTTTGACTTGGTTTTTTTTAAAAGTCATTAAGGAGTTGATGATATTACTTTATTTTTTTCTTTGATTAAGTTCTTGCAAAGCGGGGTTATAGTTTTTTGTCATAATTGGCAAAGGGGGTCTTTTTTCTCGTTTTTCTATAACTTGCAAATAAAGTGTTGAAATTTGAAGTGTGAATAGTCACTGAAAAGCTTGTCTTGACTCTAACGTTTTCACATTGAGACATTTTTTATTTTTTGTTTGTAGTGTAGTAAAATGCATATTCCTTGCATTTTCACACTTGTTTGGGCCCGCCTTGATTTATTTATGCTTCTTTATAGCTTAACTGGTCCTATTTTGTGTCCACAATCCCTGTGAACTACATCTTTTTTTGGTTAATCCCAACATTCTCTAATGCATAAATGATAATTTAATGACTCCATCTATGTGTCCCTTTTTGGGTCAGGACTAAAACGCCATCTAGGGAATCTTTGTCCCCCAAAGGTCTTGGGACCCTTATTTTGAAGTATCTAAATTGGTCCCCTTTTTGGTGTCTGTGCCCCAAGTTTCATGGCTTGGGACTAAGATGCCACCTAGGGAATCTTAGTCCTCCTTGATTCATTTTCGGGATTTGATTTCAATTTTTTGCAGGATTTAGCCTCATTTATTTAATGAATTCATATGTCAGCTTGGTGTGATGTAATTCTGGGATATTAAGCATAGATAGGTATAAATACAAGGTTCCCTCTCTCATTTGATCCTATCAAGCAATCTAAGAAATCAAGTCTTTTGTGAGAGCATTCAAGAGAAGATTCATCAAGCATTTGAAGGAATTATAAAGATTCAAGTATCATATCAAAGAGTTTCTTGCATCATGTATGTTGTGATAAAATTTGTGATGTAGGGTTTTGATTCAAGCAAGCAATTCAAGTCCATATCTTTCAAGATCATTCCTTTGATTCAAGAACCATATCCATTACAACCATTGCATACAAGTTTGTAGACTTTACAAGGGTTTGATGATTTTTAGCATTTCATGTTGTTCATTCACCATTCCCTTCATTATTTCTATTTCATTTCAAGTTTTAATTACTAGCAAGGGGTTCGACCAAGGCAAACCCCCATTCACTAACAAACAAGTTTTTCCCATCTTGCATATTTGTGATTATAGATCTAGGTTGAAGTCTTGAAGATAACTTGGAGTGAAAAGTTGTAAATGTTGCAAAGTTGCATTACAAATTTGTCATCTTCACAGAAACTCAAGTATAGGCTAAATTTGGAAGTTTCAGAATGTGAGATCAGAAAGGAAGTAAGTGCAGACCTTGGAGCTCAAGATCACATTCAAAGTTTTCAAAAATTTAGAACATGAAAAATATGCCACCTTTGGTGTCTTAGTCCTCCTAGGCCTATTTTTCAGAGATTCCTTTAGATCCGGTTTCAACATCCAGAGACTCTCTATCTTCCCCAAAAAACAACAACAAGACTAATACGCCATTCTGGGCATCTTAGTCCTCCATAACACTTTTTGGTAGTTTCTTCACATTTCCAAAATCCTCACATCTCCAAAATTCCCATGTACACACATACTATCTTTCTATTGCATAATTTCATTATTTGCATCTCTCATTTAGCTAGCCTTTATAATTCTAGGTCATTTTGCATATCACACTGTGTTGTCCAAAATTTTATTTTCCAAGCATTTGCTTTGTGGTGAACCCCTTTAAAGCTAAGAAAATCCCCTCCTAGGTCCTACTCATTGTGAATCGACTCGCCTTATGAGGTTGTTAGTAAATCCAATTAGGACTCCTAGGACATTATTGAGTGATTTATTGGACAAATAGTGATATTTAGATATCCATTTTTCCATTAATCATTCTTTAATTGCAAATTTTAACAACTGAAGTAAACATTGTAAGAAAATTTCAATGAGGCATAACTTTCACCCCTCTTATCGAAATTTTGTAAACATTTTTTTATTTCTATTAGAATTTTGCAAGGAATTTGATTTCAAATGTAAGTAAGATTTAAGTTACCATTTTTTCACAAAATTGTAAAAAAATCTGAGTTATAAACATAATATTTTGGCATATGATCTTCACAACTTGTAATTTTTTCTTGTACATTGCTTTGGGGGCAACAATCAACACTAATCCCATTTTTTGGGACTCTCTACAAAAAGGGGATAATCTAAGTGTTTTCAACTATTTAGTTTGTTGGTTCATGTGATAATATCTCTCACATTAAATGCCTTCCATTTGAGTATTGTTCGTAGTCCTCTTAATAAATGGAAAACCAAATGTGGATATTATGGAAAGAAAAGGAATACAATAGAAGAATGTCAGTTTCATCAAATTGAAAAAATGGAGAAAGTTCTTAGACATAGTATCCAAGCCACGCATGCAAAACCCTTTCCAAAATCTTTCATCTAGTCTAGTTTAATGTTCCATGCAATTTTATTTGCATGTAAAAGAGATCTCCATTGCAGGGTTAATATTTTGGAGCAGTCATTTTTTTTTTATTGAAGAGGAAATCAATTAGAGGGATTCACTATGCAGGCTATAACATTGGAAAGTCACCATATTTCCAAGACTGGTATATTGTACCTAATTGATATGATTTATGTGGATTTCTTTATTCTATTGCTTTTTCTTTGCAAGAGTGTTCATTTTTAGGTTTTAATGTGGAGATCACCCTCCATAGGCCCACATAGCCTAGTATCTCCATTGAACTACACATAAGGGGGAAAATAAGTCTTCAAATACCCCTAACAGTCATTTCCTTCTCACTTTATCGTATTTCCAAACTCCCATGTAGATTTGGTGTTTGTCATTATAGGCTGCAAGCTCTCCATTTGCATTATAAGGTTCTTGAGGCTTGTTTGCAAGTGTATCATCTTGGAACCCCATTCCTCTTTGACTCATTCATTCCTATGAAAGTTTTCACCTAGCATATCCTTCAAATCTACAACTACATAGAGGACCTCCAAATCTACAAATACAAAGAGGCGGTTCAATCTATTTCATATATTCAATACTTGTGGCATGGGTACAAATATGAGAGCTATGGTTACATGTGCACTCATGTCCTCATTGATATCTCATTCTTATACATCACATTTTTAGTTGTCTTCAAACTCTCACGCTCTCATTACAATCTATTTTGGGTATGACATGGCTCGTTAAGAAAGTTGTATGCAAATATAACATTAAAAAATCTATGGCATAGGCATCAACATGGTAAAAATAATTTACCAATAGTTTGATTTGTATTATCTATGTGTGCTTTCTTTGGTTTGAGGATTTATCTTATGTTACTTTTAGTTTCAACCCAACACACGCCTATCCCATTTACCTTGTCGTAGATATCTCTAGACCTTCCTCCATGCAGCCACAAATTGGCTATTTCATTTACTTTGTTACATTAATTTTATATGTTGTATCATAAAATACATGTAACATTATAATTAATAGGTGTAATTACTCTAACTATTAGTGGTAAATGTTCAATAATCACTAACCACTAGTAGTTAGATATTAGTTAAACTTAGCATTATTTTCTCAAATAGTTTAGTAACGACTAGTTGATCATAAAGTAACAAAATTTGTAACGGGGAGTATAGTTTTTTATATCTAACAAAGTGTTGTAAGGGGGGGTCATTTTTTGAATAATGGGGGATTTATTCTTTAATTTTTGTCATTTTCTTGAGGTTTGAAAGACATACTTGATATATGTTTTCATTGCCTATCTCATGACATAAACTTGTAAGGACCCAAATTAGAAAATAAGTTTGTAACTGCACTCATATAAATTGCCACAAAAAATTAATGTGTTCCTTAGTGAGAGAATCTTTACTTGCATTGAATTTTAAAGTGTAATGAGGGATTTTGTAGTGCATTGATATTCCATCAGAGAAATGGATCCTTGTGATTCTCGCATCATCTGTGTGTTGTCTTGAATTTCCATCACAACAATGGAACCTCATGATTCTTTCCTCACGCGTTTGTTCCTTATGCATACCATTTTATAGTTTCTTGTACATATTTTTGGACCTAATTCTAGGTCTAAATTCATGTGTACATTTTTGTGCCCAATTTCAGTTGATTTGCTTATACGTCTTCTTGTTAGCATTAAGGGGGTATTATCACAGTGTTATACTGATGCTTCATTTGTTTACATGGAGCAGTGGAGGAACCTTCTAATTTGGGGGGTCTCGTAGACCTTCTATTTTTATCTCTCATTTGGGGGATTATTTTACTAGATCATATTTTATGAGATTCTATTACTTATGTAAAGCACTGTGATGCACATTTTAGTAGTGTACTATATTTCATTTGTGCATTTACTGATCATACTCTACAATCATAGTACTATCTATATTTTCAACTTCACAAGCATGTGTGTATTCATGGTTAAGTAGTGTTCCATATTTTGATTCATGCAGCATTTTGTATCACTTTAGTCTAAATTTCTTAGAGGAATTTTTATTCCAACAAGCATTAGTTCATCTTCGATAGAGTTTGCAACTTTGACATTCTTCTGAAGTTCTTCATCATCATGTTTCTATCTTTATGACACATCGTTTAAGGAGGCCTTATCCTTCTCTTTATCTTTTTTGGAGAGGATTTTTGTTCCCATTGGGTTTTCTCATTTTTCTTCATTTTTTAGATATTATTATTGTACATGATTACCTTATGAAGCCTTGTTTTCAATACTTTCCTTTCAGCTTTTAGCTTACTCCCTAAGTATTACTTAAGGGGGGTGTTGGAGTGAAAAGAGATATTAATAAACTAGTTAGCTTTTAGCCTACTTAGTAGATTCCTATTCACACTATAGTTAAGTCACTTAGAGGACTTATAGATTTTTTTCTCACCTCATGTGGTTGAGACAAGTGTTCTCACTTTGTGAGACACCTCTTGCATGGTCACTCACTAGAACACTTTTCATGCAAGTTAACAAGTGTTTCATATTTCAAGGGTTAGTCATTCATTGTGCTTGATATGACTACCTTCACTACCTTTCCTATTTTAGCAAGGTCGTATTGGACATTTTAATAAAAAAAATTATAAATCTCTTTGATAATGTAAATTAGACTTATTTTATGCAAGTGTTTTTATGGAAGTTTCAGGTTTTTTGCTGTTATGATCTCTATTAGAAATCCCAACATACACAAGTAAATGTCACATTTTAGTTTATTTCAAATTTAGAGTGTGCATAGATCAAAATATGTATTTAACAATTTGAATTATATATTTTCAAATATTTAACCTATAGATGAGTAGCTCAATGCAATGCCCAAATTTTTTGCTATGAAAAATTAAATAATTTTTTTGAACATTAATTAGGTACCTATCATCAACTAATTGTATATATATATATATGTAGTGTAAAAAAATGTATCCCTTTACATTTTCACACTCATTTGGACCCTACCTGCTAAAATTGGGCTTCGTTATGCCTTATTTGGTCCTATTTTGCATCCATAGGCCTAATTTAATGCATTTTTTTGAGGATAATCTCTATATTTAACAAATGGAAAATTAGAACTCAATGTTTAATGTTGTGTGTTCCATATCTAGTGATTTGGTACTCATATTCCACCTTGTGAATATGGGTCCCACCTAGTTCTTGGGGCCTAATATTAAACATTCCATAGAACTTAATATTTCTTGGAGTTTGTGTCTCGTGTTTAAGACACTAGGACACATATGCCCCAACTAGCATATGATTCCTACTTTAACCAAGACCTATTTTGAATTAAATTCTTGGTGATATTTTATTATCCTAGATCTAATGTCGGCTTCCAGTGTTGTAATTTTGAGAAATTTTGCATAAACAAGTATAAATACAAGGCTATTTCACATATTTTTTCCTAACAAGCTAGAATTTCATAAGTAGTCAAGAGTACTTTCACAAGATCATTCAAGAGCATTCAAGAGAAAATTATCAAGAATTTGTCCAGAGCAATATTCAAGATTCAAGCATCATATCAAAGTCTTTATGCATCATGTGTGTTCTTGAGCTAACATTTGTGATGTAGGTTTTCATGATTCAAGAAAGCATTCAAAGACATTATCTCATATCAAGATCAGGAGTCAAGATCCACATCCATTGCAGAAATTTAATTTCACACCAGTTTGCAGCCTTTATTTGAAAGGTTTGGTGAGTTGCAACATTGCATATTTTTCATTCATCATTCCTTCATTCTATTTCAAGGTTTGATTACCAAAATTACTGTTTGACCAAGGAAAACCCCTATTCCCTAACACAAAAAAAAATTTCCCTTCTTCATGTGTGATTGCAGATCTAGGTGTTTTTGGAGCTTGAAGATCCTTTGAAGACAAAGTTGCAAGATTGAAGAAAGTTGTCAAGAAGTTGTCATCTTCACAAAAACTCACCTACAAAGCAAAATTCAAACTTTTCAAACTTGAAGAATAGACAAGATGAAATTTTTAGATCACTTGAGGCTACAAAATTTTCATTCAAACCCTATTATTGAGTCTAAATCACCCCTTCAGGTGTATGAGTCCCAGTATACCCCTTTTCACCAATTTTTTGTAGATCTTGATTTGTCAACAAAAGATTCTAGATTCTACCTAGATTCCAGTAGCAGGAATAAATCACCTAGTCTAGCATATGAGTCCTAGTGCACTTCAAAAACAACAAATTTCAAGGTTTTTAGATCTTATTTAGACATCTCCTATCCTCCAGGTACTTTTGTGTTGCTCTTTGTCTAGTAATCTGATTGCATGTTTTATGTTTCTAGGTTTTAGTGCATGATTGTTTGCATCTCTCCTTTGAAGCTTCATTTTAATTGTGAACAACTTTTAATCACACCTAAGGAAGCCACCCACCCTTGTGTGTGTCCTTCCCTCAATTGAATCACTTGGTTGAGGGATCTTGGTTTCCAAATGAACTAAGATCATGCGTAGGTTTTCCTTGCAAACACATTTCTTATATTAGCTTCTAGGATTGACCATAGTACTAAAGATTATGTTTAACCAAAATACATCTATAAGGCTAACTCCTAAGACTAATGGTTTCTCAATTATTTTATTTTTTTAAGAAAACCCTTTGAATAATTGGCTCAAACTTAGGTTAGATACCCTATTGCGCTTGAGTGGATTAGAGTCTTTAAATATATCTTTAACCTAGATGTTTAATTTAATCAAAGTATGAGTGGGTATTGAAACATAGAAAAATAGGGTCACTAATATGAAATGAGGAAAATGGGGGCGATGAACCTTCCTCCCTTATTTCATTAGGAAAAGAGATGCCTAAAAATAATTGACTTAAAAGCCTTAGGTGAGTCAACTCAATGGGCTGAAGTAAGAAGATTGTACTTTGAATAAAAAAGTTCATTCTTCCTAGGAGATGTATAGTATCAAATCACTAAGAAGGAAACATGCAAATAATGAATGGGGGATCATATGCCCCCCACATAAAATTTCAACATACTTGCTATGTTGTTATTTTAAGTAGAAAGAAAGGAAGAGGGGATCCTTGCAAAGAATGCATCCCAAAAAACTAGTTATTCTTGCCCCCCAATCATAGAGATAGAAAACCACTAAGAACTATCATGTTGTTTCTAAGAGAGATATGGTTGCACCTAAAATTGTACCACCATGAATGACAATGAGCAAGACACATAAACCTACCAATGCCACATAGTGATGAGCAACATGATAGGATGAAAATCAATATCAATTAGAGGAAACAAGCACATCAACACAAGAAAGAGAAATACAATCCTTAAGATGTTGAATTGTATCACTCAAAACCTTATATTAATTAGTGGAATGACCATTCAAACTCTATGATATGCAAAAAATGATTTTTTTTTGTCAATTTTCTTTATTTTTCTTGGAGGGAGAGTAATCAAGTGGGCTTTGAGAAGTCTTGACAAGATAATCTCTTGATTAATAGAAGGTGTTCCTTTATTTTTGTGATAAATATATCTCTTATTTAGTACAAGTTGTCATGCATATACAAGACTCTTTAGATTGTGATATTTTTTACTCTCCCTTAAAGGAGGGTGTAAAATCTAGTGAACCCCAATCATTACTAAGACATGTGGTGGAAGATGTCCTAGGAGTGTTTTGCATGATGACATTGATATGAATTGAAGATTTATTTGATTCTTTCATTTCTTTTGAGGGAAAATAACCAAAAACACTAGTTGTTTCTATTATTTTAGGATGCACCAAGGTTAACTTTGTCTTAGAAGAGTCTTTTGTAATAGGGTTGGTATTGAGTGAAGAATTTTTTGAAGCTTTTGTTTCTTTTGAGGGATAATAACTAAGACCACTAGTGTTATCTTGTGTGTTAGGATATATAGGGACACAAACACCTTATTCTCTAGCACCACATACTTTTCCACTATAACCAAGTTGTTTCTAAAGTTTGTAACCTCTTCTATAAAGTTTTTCTATTAAAATTTTGGATTTGGTGGTTGTTCACAATTAACCTTATCAAAGTTTGAACATTAGAAACAAGAAGCTAAAATAGAGATTTAAATTCACTCAAAAATTGGTTAGAATTTTTTTATAGGGACTCATTCACACATGGGTCAATGGGTCCTTGCTAAGGGATTTAAAAGTTGAAATTTGAAAATTCTAGGTGTTTGTATGTGATTTTTGTAATAGGCTTTTCCAGATTACGGTGTCTCAATGCAAATGAAAATAAGGTCAAATGATGAACAAGATGAATTTTTTTTAAATGTAATTTGAACCTAAATATGAACCTATATGATTGAAGAATGATCTTGATGCAAGTACAATGCAAGATTAATGCAAACCTAATGCAAATTTTCTATTTTTTTATGAATTTAAGTGATGCAAACATGCAAAATTAAACCCTAAATGGAATGTTCAAAAATTCAAGTTTAAAGAACCCTAAATGTAATGCAACTAATGCAAATCTAATGCAAAATTAGTGCAAAACCTAGATCTAAGGCTAAAATAGACTCTAATTTTTAGAATTTTGTTGTACAAAGTCGGGTTCACCAAAATGAAACATAGAAAAATAGGGTCACCAATTTCAAATGGGGAAAGTGGTGGTGATGAACCTACCTTCCTTAGTTAATTAGGAGAAGAATAGCATAGGCAATTAACATATGCATAATAAATACTGACATACGCAATTAACATATGTGTTATGGGCTTATCGTACTATTATCAAAAATTCAATGGGAAACACACCTTACAACCTTGTTTATGGTGCTTAGGAAATTATGCCCCTAGATTTAGAGATCCCCCCCTTAAGGATCACTCTACAAGGGTTAATTGATGACAATACTTATAAGGAACAACAATTACACCAACTTGAAATGCTCAATGAAAGGCACATCAATGCCCTCGAACATCTTCAAGCTTACCATAGGAAAATGAAACGAATTTATAATGACCATGTCATCCCTCACTCATTTAAAAAGGGTGATTTGGTGCTATACAGTAATCAACAAAATGCCATTTCTAACTCAATAGAGAAAGGAAATTTTAGCCCTAATTAGTTAGGACCTTATGTAGTTGAAGAAAGCTATGGCTCCGGAGCATATTTGATATCCAAAATGGATGGTACACCTCTTTGCGAACCTATCAATGTTCCACATTTGCGTCGGTATTATTCCTAGCCTTTCAGAATAATGTGAGCTCTTAAATTGGTGTTGTTCGAGTTAATGGATAGTATTCCATTATCTCTCACACTCACTTCATTCTTGACACATAGTTTTCTATGTCTTGAATAGTGGAGTAGTAAGTCCAATGTTGTTTTGGATTCTTACTTTAGGTATCATGCTATTCAGACCTTATGGTATGTTATGTTCAATTAAATCCTTATTTGCATTTAATATTCTACAATTAAATCATAAGTGAATTTAATTTGGTACAACATACTACATCATAAATATAAGAAATCTGAGGAAAATATATGTTAGATCATGGAGATATTTATTGAATAGTCTAACATAGATTATTTAATAAATCAAACTCTCATCTAACGCATATAAATATAAAATCCAATCATGATCATATATATATATATATCAAAAATTTCTAATACATCTCATCAATAGTATGGTGTCACTATAGTCTGACTGTTGGATCCCTTGAGATTTGGTGTCCACACCCATCGAGAGATGGTGGTATGTGATTGGGATCTACTCATGGTAACCATCTCTTGCATAGTCTGTGGTGCCCTGCATGCCTCCCCCTTACGTATCAGTGCATCCACACACTCTCGCTCTATACGGTCTCTATTAGCCTGGATTCGAGCATTCTCTCTTTGTAGTTGCTCAAACTCTAACTATAAGATAGCCTCTCTCTCAAATCTCTAAGCTTCTCGAGTCTCCTCTAAATCCACCTCTAGTCCTAATACTTGCCCCTCAACTCAATCAACACACCTAGATACACTATCAAATGCTCCCTTGAGCCTCACATAAGGCTTGAATAGGTCCATGCACTACACCATGAACTATGGGGGCATGAACTCTATGATAGTAGCCTCATCTATAGGAAGGGATGACACTATCTTGGTAGCTACATTTCAGAAGAGATCCTAAGGATCTATCACAGGCCCTATGAGATAGAAATCATAAGAATAATCACTATACATCATCACAATATACATATACATGAGCATGCTATAGATAAAAACATAAAGCATAACAATATGATATCATCACCTAGGCTTGTAGCATGATTCATAGGAATCTTGAATGCCCTACTACTCTCTTGATGCTCTTAGACGCTAGCATGTGTAGACTATGACCTCATAACCCATGTGGGAACTATATCTCTCCGCTTGGGTCTAAGAGGACTAGCCTCACCTCTGTCACTGTCCTCACTCATAGGTTGACTCTCCTCATCCTCTATATATGTGTCATCCTCCTCTCCCTCATAGTCAGTGTCCTCCTCAGACTCCCCATCTCCATCTAGAAATAGGTCTACTCTATCTATCCCCCTGCCTAACTCTCTGTCCTCCTCCCTCAAATCTGGTAAAGGTCTTTAAAAGCCCATAGGATAGCCCATAGGAAAGATAGGTCCTATCCAAATGACCTCCCACCACTTGTAGTACTCCTTTGTCGTGTCAACATGGTTAGCATTGAAGATTGGGGCCACATCTATATCCTCCTCTACGTCACTCTGAAAAACATCATTTTTTGTTAATCATTTAAGGTCCTTCAGTCTTCGAGCGCTTTGTACAGACCATCTGTATAAAGAGCACACTATTGGTCATGTCTATATCTACCCAAATTGTCTTACATGACGTGATCATAGTAGAAAGGTCTCACTACGTGATCTCGTAATCTAAGAAAAAGTATATCCCTCTATATCCACCTCAGTTGTTCTATAGTGTCTGGCCAGAAGAGCTCCACTAGATAGGGTCTCCATATAATAGATCCTCCTCACTCAACCTATCAAATCTAACCCTCCAAAATAGTACATCACCATGCTGCCACACCTATCTAAGTGGATAACTAAAGGTTCGTGGGTATCTCACTATAGTGGCAATCAGAAATCCTCTCAACTTGGTACAAGTAATGTGATCTAGGAACCAGGTCTATAGTAAAGTGTAGTGTAGCATGTTCTTCACCTCTCCATAAATAAATTGACCCAAGTCATACTATAGGTGTGCCAGTATGCTCCAACCCCATGCAAGTATGACATAGTAGTGCTCCATGTCTTGGATCATATGTACTAGTCCCCCTTCTAGATGTGTCTGACGGTCAATGGGATCTAGTACCAATTCTACTATGAAGATCCTGATGCGTCTGATGATTGGTGACTGTGCGTGTAGAATTCATGCAAGCTCGATGCGTAGTCCTATGATCCTACAATGAACCAATCTCCCCAAGAAATAATCAATGTTAGAACACATTTCCTCAAAGCTCCTACCTTGTGCACCTTGTGCTAGGAAAACCCTCTCTCCTTGGATGGCCACCTTGAGTATTTAGTACATGTCCTCAAGTGTGATAGTCATGTCTCATGTCGGTAGACGAAATGTGCATTAGTCTACGTTGCATCTCTTTGCTAATTCCATCAACATGGCATCATGATATCACATCACTGGGGAGAGATGGGCTTAGTAGAGACTTGTCTCCTGGAGGATCTACACATCCTCCTCAAGTAGCTAATCGACTAGCTCTCATAGACAGTTGAACGTTTAGCTGCCAGGTGCTGACGCAACCAACGTGTTGTCTGGAATAAAAAAGAAGAAAAATGCTAGTTAAAACATCTTTAAAACTTAAATTTTTTCTTTAATGTTCAAAAAGTGTGCTAAAGTTTCCATACAATATCCTAATTAAGGGTTCTAGACACTTTATTCCTTAACTAGGACACTTTGCGACAAAGTGGGACACTTTGCAACAATCTAGAAAAATGAAAGAAAAACCCTCACTAAACTCTAAATTCATTTAAAAATTTCATAAAAACATTAAAAAAATGACTAAATCAAAGTACAAAGAAGGCAAAGTCCACTCACAATAGGTTGTAGGTAGTCCCGTGTGACCGCCTCCCATAGAAGCTCAATTCGTGGACGGGTGGATGAGCATCTACTTGGCATGATGGATCACTCTACTCCAAGCTCACTCTACAAAAAGGTAAAAGGTAAAATGAATAACGAGTTACCTTCTCTTTATCTTTATAGACATGTAGTTTTAGGTCACTTTTTCTTAAAAAGAAAAGAAGTGATTTTTATTTAAACTTAGTAACAACTGTTAATCTTAGTTACCCACCTTTTAAAATTACAAAATAAGCCTTGTGGGACTAAAATTCCCTTGGTGGTGTCTTATTCCCCCATTGTGGGACCAAGATACCACCTAGGGTGTCTTAGTCCCGAGAGCTTTATTTTTTGGAATTAAGAATGGGAAATGAAAATATTTGATTTAAATTGGCATTTTGTCAGCCTTTGGGATCTAATAATTGGGTTATTAGATAGGAATTCCTATAAAAGTAAGATTCACACCCATTTTTCACATAAGAGATAAGAAGCAAGTGAGAAGTGAAGAAAAGAGAAAGTTGTTAAGAGAGAAGTGAAGGAGAGTTTCAAGAAGCAAGGAATTGAAATCTTGGAGCAACCTTCTATTGTGTTTTTGTAGGTTTTTCAAATCCATTTCCAAGCCAAGATCTAGCCTTTCCAAATATTAATGATGGATTCCTATGGAGGATCATGAGAGATTCTAGGTTGGAGATGCAACTAGCCATACTTCCAAGCCTAAGGACTTGTTTCTTGATTAATTCCATCTCCCATTGTTGTTATACTTTCTGCCTAAGGAAGGTATATTTCATGCTTATAACCTATTAGGGTGATTGGAGATTTCCTTTATAAGTCATTTTCATTTGCATCTTAGGAATTTGATTCTAACACATTTTAATAGGGTTTCACCATGTTCTAGCTTGCATAACCTTAGAAACACTTAAGATTAGGGCTCACACACATTTCTATTTTCAAATCTATGCATTTTCATCAAGGTTTAATTACCAAACAAGGGGTTTGACCATGGAAAACCCCGACAAATAATCAATCAAATTTCCTTTATTTTGTAGGTTATTTATAGGTTCAAATCTAAAGACTTGGTGAAGAAGGAAGTGCAAAGCTTGAACCTTGGGACCACATTTAGAAATTTCAAAAATTCAAGACTAAACTAAGTCAGTAGCAAGGGCATCTTAGACCTCCCAAGGGAATTTTGTAGATATTCTTTCAAATTCTATTTCAACATCCAAAGATTTCGTATTTCCCCCAAAAATAGTAGCAGGACTAAGTCAACAGT
Organism: Sequoia sempervirens; assembly: GCA_007258455.2. NCBI lineage: Eukaryota > Viridiplantae > Streptophyta > Pinopsida > Cupressales > Cupressaceae > Sequoia > Sequoia sempervirens. The sequence goes on along the minus strand of VDFB02000008.1, from coordinate 318,635,978 downwards.
AAGGGTTTTTTAGTCCTCCCTGACACATTTTGACAACATTTTTGCATTTTTAGAATCCTCATCACATTTCCAGACTTCCCCCGTGCACATACCCTAACTTGTTGTTGCTTAATTTAAGCATTTGCATTCATTATTTTGCTTGCATTACTAGGTTTTGAAAGTTGAATGTTAAAGTGTATTTCCCAAGATTTTGCTTGGTGGTGAACCCTTCAAAGCCTAAAAAAACCCCTCTTAAATCTTCTTTGTTGAGAATTGACTCACCATTTGGGTTGATAGTCAGTCCAATTTGGGATATTATGACATATTTGAGTGACAATTGGACAATAAGTGGTGCAACAACATCACTCATTTTTCACCTTCTTAAAAAACCATGAAATATGAATAGGAAATAGGAAATATGAAACATGAACTTGATGATACCTTGAATGATGTCTTCTAATGTAAATCTGTAATCTAACATGAAGTGGCCATGAAGAATATAGATCTTGATCTTGAATTGGACATGAAACGATGCTTGCAAATGGATCTTCAATGCTACATCACAACACTAGCTTAACAACATGCTTAATGCTTGATGACCTTGACATGATGATGGATTTTTAATTGCTACAAAAAATGATGAACAAATATACCCTTGAATGCCTTAGAAATGGTCTTGTAAACTCTCTTGAAACTCTTGTGAAGTCCTAGAATGCTCAACTCTTGATAACTTATGTTGATATCATGAACACTTAGTGAAATAATTATTTGAGACTTTTTTTATTAGGTAATCCATCCAACTTACTATTTATTAGATCCCAAAAGCCGTCATTCATGAAATTTGAACTTAAAACCATGTTTCCTGCTCAAAACCCTAAAAAGGGGCCAAATGGAACTCATACACTACTTGTGGCATATAGGCCCCATCTAGATGGGATTTATATGCCCAATGTGGTGTATGGCTCCCACTAGGCCTTTTTAGGTGGAGGAAATGTTAGTGAGTTATGAAATTAAGTATATTTGATGTCTATGTTAGGATTTTAAATTAAATAAGCTCTAAGATGCATAATGTAGGGTATTAGGGGCCTATTAATAATGATATGAAGGTCATAAATGCAAGAGGGCCCAAAACTTAATGTGAAGGTGCAAATAAATACATTGTACAACAGTAAATTTATGGAAAAAATAGGTCTATTTAGCTTAAAAGGGCCCTAAATATGATGTGAATGTGTAAAAATGTTACAACACTAGATCAAGGTGACATTAGGTCCATTTTAATGTTAACTATTCCCAAATCAAATGTGAAAATGTAGAGGGATACTTTTTTCATTGTCACATATATATTTTCTTCTCACTTTATTTCTCTTTTCTATGTATTGTTTTATATGCTAGAATGCTATTGAATTTGTATAAATTTAATTTATATCATATTTTTCTTGAGGGGTTAATGTAGAAATACTTATATATTTAAATTCTATAAAACTATTAACACATTTTCCTAATATTATACTACTATTACATCATGATAAAAAAACATAAATACAATAATTATAAAATAATAACTAATATTCTTGAATATCAAATTTATATAGTGATTGCTAGATTTAGAATGTAAGATAACCCAACCCAAATGAAAATGAACTTTTTAATTGAAGTATTTCACATGCATTTAATAGAATAGTGAATAATTAATAACAAAACCTTAGAAATAATAAAAATATATTTTTAAAAATATAAATTGAATATAGAAACACTCATACCCCGGAAATGTCAGCTTCACCAATCATTCTATGACATCTTCTCTACTCAAAACATTTAAATTGTCTCTAATTTTAAGGATTTTTTTTTTTTCATTTTATCATAAATAGGTGATACCTAAAAATTGACCCTTCAACAACAGAAATACAATGATAAAAGGAACAAATGGAAAAGATAGTCTAGAGTTTCAGAAAGGAGGAATTCTCAAGTCACTAAGCATTCCCTGAAACAAAATGTATGATAAATCATACTAACCAATTCATTCATTTCATAGTTCATGCACTAGCCAATATGGAAGAATCCACATACATGCTAGCTCCATCATCTCCAAGTACTGATCTACCTATAGGCTGTTTACCGAGGTAGCTAGTTATTTTCTTAATTTAAGAAAGTTTTGGACTCAAATTTCTTATTGCATACACTTCAATTGGCTCTCAATCTTGTTTGATATAGTAGGTTTAATGAACAAATTAATATTTTCTATAAGCCTTATTGTCCTTGGGCCAATCTATTTCACATTTTCTACCTTCTGGAGAACAACTAAAAGATAAAACGAGATAGTCGTGTTCACCAAATGTCAAACTAGTAAGGTGTACCTGGTTAAGTTTGAAGCTCTTGCAGAAGCTCTATCTTAACGTGTCTTAGTCAACGGCGAGCTTCGAAAGGACTTTTCATCAGCAACCTGGCTATGGTGTATTTTGCAAGAATAATAAAAGCCATAAAACTCGTTAATTATTTCGTTAGCTATCTTATTCCTAACAATCATTCCCCGCTATGAGATGATATTTAGTTTAGTTTGAAAAGACGTTGATTTTGCTAAAAGGTGAGTAATAATGAAAAGAATTCATTTGAGCCCATGCAGATATATTCTTCTCCAAAAATTTTGTTAAACAAGAAAAACGGTAATACAAATTGGGAGAGATATAGTGTGGAACAAACATTATGTTGAAGTACATATAGGGGACCACCTAGTACACCCTCTCTACGCAACGGAGCTGTTAAAAACTGACTGGGCAGTTGTAAAAGATCTAATATGCATTCTACATTCATTAGAATATATTTAAATAAGTCATTTCAAAAATTCAGCATCATTTCCACTCAAGTTGTATAGATAAAAAATCAAAATTCTATCAAATTTCAAATTGGTGGTTGTTGATGTTGTTTATAAAGAAGTTATAAATGATTACTTTTTGTTAGGTATTAGTGTTAGATATTTTAAGAAATCAGTTTGGATTCAAAGTCTTGTGTAAATTTGATTGAAAAGATATCTTTCAATATTTAGTATAAATTTGAATTTTAATGATACATCATAAGCAATAAGGTCACATTTAATTTTTTAACAAGGGGAATCGGGTGCAGCACGGCCCCCCATATAACCCCCCACCACCGGTAAACTTTTTACCGTGACCGGCAGTGCTGGCGGGACACACCAACCAGTACCACGGGAGCGCCGGAGAGTCGAACCCATGGTGGGCGCCCTGCTACAGGGAACACCTTAACCAACTGAGCTAGGACCGGCGCCCCCATTAAGGTCACATTTGAGTCATAAGTAAATTTGAAGAAATGATGGATACCCCTAATTCTTTTGCAGTAAACCAAAGGTGGTCAACAATTTGTGTATCCAATGCTAATAGGCTTAAAAAGTAACATGATGTCCATTTTTCAAACAACAAAATGTATTATGAAATAATGAAACCAAATGAGATTGAAGGTTCATGTATCTAATGCCAAAAGAGGTCAATAATATGCTATGTTATAAGGGTTGAGGCCAAGGTAAATTGGGAGGAATAAATACCCCTTTAATCCTTACCAAAAGAAGTCAATGGGCATACATCTAATACGGATAAATTGGATAAGATATCAAGATATTTAACTTTCTAGAATAAAAAAACTTATTAAAAAAGTTCAACACATGGTATACTCAATAAGAATGGAGAATGGAGTGCAAAAGGCATCCAATATTGATCTTAGTTCGAAAAATATTAATGGCATAATGAAATAAAAATATACACATGCGAAAGGGTTGTAGTTGAATTGATTAAGCACTATTGATGAGGATGATGATATGTAATAGAAAGTCATCCACCAAATTAAAACCCTTAAAAATATGCTCAGACCAAATTTGATATCTAGATGACTTTAACAGATGAAATTCTTACACAGAAATACTTACTATGATGCAATCCTAAATCAAAAAAGTGCTCTTCAATTTTTAATGTAGAACTATTAATGTTATTCTTAATTCCTAATATTAACATAACATTCCTTGGCTTCGCTAGCCAAGGGGAACATCTACAAACTATCAAGCAAGCCTTTTGTTCGTTTTTTTGGTAACAATCTTATTTATAGCCTACGCTAGAATAACTTTAATTGGCATAAAAAATGCCCAGAGGCCAGATAACCATCAACAACTGCAATGCACAAACAAAATCAATACCAAATTGAAGTCATAGTCTCTTATCAATTGGTGTGATGGCATATGATCCCGTGGAAGCTGATTATTTATTGTAACGCCCTTGCCGTTTCTGCGGGTGGAGATGGTTGTTCTGTAGCTTTTTAACTAGAAACATTGTGGGGTCGCAATTTGAGGTAAGAGCGGTTAAAGGATTATTTCTGAGTAGCATACCGCCCATTTGCTGACAAGTACAGGACTCTTCTTCCATACCGTGTGAAATCATGAAAAACGACGTTCCATCATAAATGGGTATTGGTAACCTAACCAATTCGTACCTGTCAAATAAGGTACAGCGAGTCTACTTATATTGTTTTCTATAAGCGGTTGCGTATGATCGAGAGTTTTCCATGATTTATAAAGATCAGTAAGTACAGACAGTTTTGGAAATTTGGAAAATGAATGAATGTGTCCATTGGAACATGGAAACAAATAACTGTAACCGTGATTTGGATACAAAAGGCCACAGAGGTCATTGGAGACCAGCTGAAGATAACAAACTTATAGAGCTTGTTCAAAAGTATGGTCCCCAAAACTGGAATGCTATTGCAGACGAACTCCCTGGGAGATCAGGTAGTCTACTAACTCCATGAAATTAATATAATACTATTCTACCTTCGTTCCATTACATATAGTCGTAAAGGCTTCTCATGTAGAATGTTCAGAAGGTTTCTGGGTGTGCTGATTATTTAGTGAATGATTATCGTATAAAGTATCACATTTTGTAGTTTTGGGGATTTGATTGTGTGTTAATTTTTTAATCATTACGTGATCCATGTGATCCATCATCAGAATATAGAACATAGAACATATGTTAAACCATTTCATTGTTGTTTTTTTGTGCAGGGAAAAGTTGCAGGCTAAGATGGTATAACCAGCTGGATCCGCGCATTAACCGAAGACCCTTCACGGAAGAGGAGGAAGCCAGGCTGGTCGCTGCACATCGATTACATGGTAATAAATGGGCAACCATCGCCTGCCTCTTTCCAGGAAGAACTGACAACGCTATAAAGAACCACTGGCATGTCATCATGGCAAGAAAATTTAGAGACCGATCTCGAGTCTATGGCAGACGCTATTCATGGCATTCTCTGAGAAAGGCGGCAACTCGAAATGCCAGGCATTCTGCAGATCTTCACTACCACATTGCTCAAAGTTCTGTCAACACAAGAAAACCTGTGGACCTTATCATAAATCAATCTATCAAAACCAATTACAGTCGGGTCGCCACAGAACCAAATTTAAACACCAATTCACGAGGTATGGGCTTACACCACCTGTTTATTTATTTATCTTTCCTGGGTTTGTCATAGAACCTGGTTTGACTGGTTTGGTTAATGTGAAATTCAATCTTAGGTAACATTCCATCAGTCCAAGGCAAGGACTGCAGCGATGGGATGATGACAGAATTTCGGTCCTTGAAAACTTCTTTTTCGTCATCGGCATCTCCATTGCCTGTAATACCAGAGTCACCGGATATGGCCAACTGGGAGAAGCTCGGTTATGGTTGGAAACAACTAGGTTCTACTTGTTCAGATCCTACACTCCATGCACAACTCAAATTACCACAAGCTTATAATCATCATATGACTTCTCCTCCTCATAGAAATAGAGATAAAAGCCTATCTGAAGCTAACCAAGGCGTAAAAGTGATTACTGGTAACAACTACGATCCTTTTGTTGGACTTTTAGGAATTAATTATAATAGGAATTCTAATTGCATAACACCAACAAAAGTAAAATTGGTGCCTTTCAGTCAGTCTTATAATGTAACAAATGGGAAGCCTATAGAGATCCCAGGAATAGGAGGTCATCAAATAAAATGTACAGATTTTAAAGAGAAGAGATTGGATAGTGAACCATCACGGTCTGATCCAATGGATAAAGAAGAAGAAGAGACAGGATGCAATAGCACTGATAACGTTCTCTTCATCGATTTCTTAGGAGTGGGGGCATCATGATTGATGCACATCTTGCACCATAATTTTTGTATATACTGGGAAACTTAAGTCTGACATTATGCAGGTTAACCGTGATTGTTGCCATGAAGGTAAATTCGGGCACTCAATCCATCGTATAAACATACAAAGTAAGGAATGAATTATATTATTCATTGCTAAACAGTTTATTTTACATGAATGATAAATTAAAATGTCACTATTGCGAAATTGGATGATCCCTTCACCTATGTTGTCTAACTCTAATTCTAATTGACAAAAACATTAAATTAGACCTAGAAAAGAAGAGCTTAGACTGAACAATGAATAACTAAGAAATCGGAAATGTAATGCTTGAGAAAAACTAAGAAATCTGAAATGAAATGCTTGAAACAATGGTAAGTTTATCCTATTTTGCTGGCATGCCAATTTTGATCTTGTTTGTTTCTTCGCTGATTTGATTTGATACAATAGAAGATTTGAACATGGAACGTCGAGCCTTTTGCTGTTGAGAACCTATGTGCGTCATATGCTGTGTCACCCAACCTAATTTGAATGTTGCAGACACATCTATTGTCCATATGATCTTTTCTAACCTGCTTATGTCCTTTGTTGCTGAGAAGTGGTTGTGTTGAACAGTAAAATGGGCTTTGTCATTTGATAGAAGAAAAGACTTTTGAATTTAAGATAGTAGTTAATCTTCATATGAGTTTTATGAAAGACAAATCATGCTAATTAATATTCCAATGATAATATTATAAATATTAAGGATTAGACGAGGATTGATGCATACATAAACCAATAAATTTTAGATACTAATATTTAATTTGAATATTTAACATTAATAATTAATATTTCCAATGATTTAGGAGATGTTCTTAAGAATATATATTTTTTTGGTTATTTGTACAGTTCTATCATGTAAGCAATTATATATTAATAATTGACTTTGAACAAATAAAATGTTTTTATCACTAATATACTCAAGTTCCTTGTTTATTTATGATAAATTATTTCAATAAGAAAATAAGAGAATAGATTGAATATTAAATAAGAAGTAGGAAGTGGAATACACAAGAGAATTGTAAGCTTATGCCATTTTGGTGGGATATTAATTTTAATCTTCCTTATTGATTGATGTGTTACCATAAAAGATGAAAATCAAGAATTTGGAAACTCTTGGTATCGAGGAAAACACTATGTTATAAAGTCTAGTACTCAACTAAGTTGCATCACGTGATCAACTTTAAATGAAGCAAAAATTACATTGCTAAAGCAACCTAATGCAATGTGCTTGTGTCTTTTATTGTTAAGAAGTAGTGTTAGAAGGTAAAGTGGATATTATTGTAAAATAAGGAAAATATATTTGTTTTCTAGAATAGTAGTCAATAAAGACATTAATACTTAAAAAAGAGAAAATAAAACACATCATTTTTATTTTCATGTTTTTTCCCACCTCCGAGTTTATCACTATCTAATTGTGTTCTAGTTGTTATATTTGTTGTCTCTTGTATATATGTTTTCTAACAATTTTTTTAAAATTTCTTAAATTCAAAGACATTTATTGAAAATATCACATAAAAAACTCCATGTAGCCATATATAAGAGTGTGTATCATTCTATGTAAAAACATTCTCTTTTAGTTGTATTATTTATTTCTTAATGCATGTTGTTCATTTTGAGAGTTGGTAGCATCATCTTTTTTCTACTTAATATCTATTATAACAACTACATTTCATAATTATTTAATCCTATTCAATCAAAACCACAATATTTAATGTCTTTCAGCTATTTCATTAATCACTTTTATCACACCAATAATACTTTTTTGCTCTATAATTTTGATGAGGATATTTTTCTTTGCACAACATGAAAATTTAAAACCATATGTATAAATTGTATCAAATTCAAAGATTAATAGATTTATGATACTCCTACAGTAATCTTGTTTCAATTTAATATATTTTCTCTTTTATCCTATCAAGTTTTAAGTAGATTTTTGAATGTCTAATAAAATTATTAAATGAAATCCACAGTTAAATCATAGTGTGAATTATTTATGTTTCTCTAAGTCTCCACTTAAATTACTCTTTTTTTCATTCCAAACCAATAATTTATATTAGAGAAACTAGGAGTATAAAGTCATTGGTTATTCTTAGACTAAACAATAAGTAGAAATTGGCTCGATAAGTTAATTCTTAGGAAAGAAGTTAATAGATGTTGTTGAGTCTATGTAAAAAAGGTAGAATTAAAATACTAATACTTTATGAGTGAAAAGTAGTTAAAGTTTTTGTTTTTGAGAAATATGGTAGCTAGTAATAGTTGAAATTTAAACTAGACCAAAATCTCTCTATTGAAAGGAGAAAATTATGATTTCCTCAGTATAAATATGAAAAAAAAAATCATTTCACAAGATTTATAGAAATTAGTTAAAAATGGTTATATAGATCCTATAGATGATCAAGCTCTTATAGCCTTAAGTTAGGAACAAGGAGATCAATTAAGGGAAAAAAGAAAAAAAAATCCTTGTTCTCCACCTAATAAGTTTTATATGAGTCAATTTTTTCACAAATCGTTACAACTATAAATTTTTTTGAAGATTCATATCAAGGGGCTAAGGAAGTGAAAATAATTAAATATTAAATTATTAGAAGGGATATTGAAAATATATTCATCAAAGAATTTGAACCTATCTAGGATTTCTTTACACATACGAGGAGTTTTGTTAACTAGATTAGATCTTATGAAGAAAATTTTACTAATCAGAAGATTATAGGAAAAATTATTTGTTTTCCCTCCTTTATTTGATCATATTGTAGTAGCCCTTAAGGATTTAAAATATTTAAGCCTCCTATTTGTGAATGAACTTATCGATTCTCTTCAAACTCATATGAGAAAATAATGAGCAAGCCTATTGAGAAACTTGTTGAATGGGCTTTAATAAATAAAAATTAGTATTTCAAAAAACAAGAGAAAAGGATAACAAGAGGCATCTTAAAAGGTTATAAGAAGATTTATCGGAAGAGAATGAAATAGTACATAAATTGTTGAGATATACCATAAACATATTCCTTCCACTTCTAGTACATCTCAACCAAAAAACATTGTGGTTAGTCAAGGAGGACTTAACACTCCTCTTCCTTTAACAATAGTATCCATATCCACCCACACCACCCCCCAAGTTGCAATAGTCACGCAATCTATTAGTAATGTGATACCTTTCTCGACTATTCCTACTAGCATTCATAATTCTTATGTGGCATCACATGTTCTCTCCTCTTCCACCATACCATCTATTAGCATTCCATTCACTTGCCCTACCACTACATACACTCCATCCCCACTTTCCCTTCCACCTCATACCACTTACACTAACCCTCTCATCACACAACTTTTCCAAACTCTCTCCTCCATGCAAAAATAAATATCCATCATCAACCAAAACCAGAATGGACAACCCACCTATTATATCCAAAGAAACACACTATCTTTGCAAATCATATGAACACCAATTCTGTAAGGAATAAAAATGCCTAGATTTGAGAAGTATGGTGGGAAGGGCGATCCTGCTAATCACGTTAATGCCTACATAGCCTTATGTAGCAATTTTTTTCTTGATGATAAACTATTAGCCAAATTGTTTCCTAGGACATTAAAAGACACTGCCTTAGAGTTGCTTTCATCCTTACCAAACAATTCAATTAGTTTAGTCAATGAACTAGTTGATGCCTTTATAGATCATTTTCAAGTGCATATGACTCCCAAAAACACATTGGTTGATTTAATGAGATGCAAATAAAATGTGCATGAAAAGGTAATCGATTTCATCTCTTGCTATCAGTCACTTTATGCCCAACTCAATGTCAAGATTCCCGATCCACATCTTCAAAAGAAATTTATTGAAAACTTGCAAACTCAACTATTGTATAAACTCAAAATGATGAAATTTCCCTCCTTTATGCACTTGTGTACAACCCTTTGTGACTGTCACAATTTAGTTAGTAGTCATGATGCCAAGTCCACTTTTAGCTGAGTTGAGAAATTTCAACATGACAC